>JAVGVS010001581.1:0-18282 GCA_032718565.1 Distichodus sexfasciatus
GCAATTAATATTTACTTGGGGGGTCATGTTTGGGGCAGAACCACCACCCCCAAAGGCAGGGGGTCACCCCACTTGTCCCCCAAGCCCTAAGTGTGTAAAGTGTATTTAAAATGGAAGGGAAGGGAGCTATGCTACCCATTCACCCTCCAAGGCCCTACCAGTATGTTGTTGAGATATGATGTGTTATGAGTGCAATGACTGAAGTGCAGTTTAAAAAAAACAAAGACAGTAGGGGAGTGAGTGTGTGTAGATTGTGATGTTGGTGGTTGGGTGGTGGGGCGCACTTAGGCCAAGAATGATTCAAATGAGATGTATTAGTCATCCCTACTCCCTGCGGCAGAGTGGCAGACACCGAGTGATACGCGCCTGGAAGCGCAGGGACAACATCCGGAGCACCGCAGATCTCCAAGAGCATTGTCCACACAACTCCAGGGCGGGGAACTGGGGCCTCGACCGCAAGTAGCCCTGTCAAGGTGCCTAGTGCACGGGCACATACCCACACACACACAGCCAGCACACACACACCCACAACCATCCCTGTCTCTGTCCACCAGCACTCCCCAAGGAGCTCAGGCACACCAGAGCCCCAGGCCGCCAGCCGAAAGCCGGCCCGCCCCCAGGAAGGACATGCCCTGTGCGACGCACACCCCCCAAGACAGGCAAGACGCCCACCCAGGGAGCAAGCCACCACCAGGCACCAGTGCATGGACCCCACATTCCAGCCTACACCAGCGAGGCCCAGCCACTGAGCCAGGGCCAGTACCCACCACCAAAGGCCAGCAGTAGCCCATGCCCACATCTCCCAGCCACCCACCACGGTCCCCCCAGCTCCAACCACCTCAGGCCAACCCGCAGCCAGCCCGCACCAACAACCAAGCCCCCCCAAGCCCCCCTGGAACAATGGAGATCCCATGCCCTCCAAGCTCCCCGGCCCCCGAAGGACCTCATGGGACAGCAAATTGTGACCTATCACCCCCATTAAGTAGTGCAGAGCCTGCACTGTGAATTGAAATCCCTGAGGGAATCACTGGATTTCAGCCAGCAGCAGGTGGAAACACTCACTGCTCAAAACGCATCACTACGGGACGGGTCAAGTCTCTAACTGAGAATGTGACCCAGCTAAGTGAAGAAAATAAAAAAATAAAAGAGACTGTCATCGATCTCCAGGCCCGTAGTATGAGAGATAACCTGGTGTTTTCAGGCATCTCAGAATCTGCCGAAGAGGACGCAGAAGCTACGGGCAAAACCTTTATTAAGATGTACCTGAAGCTTCTGGAGGACACCGTGGAGAACATCTGTTTCGAAAGAGTCCATCGGCTGGGAGCCAAGAGGCCTGGAGCCCTGAGTCCACGTCCTATTGTGGCCAAATTCAGATACTTCAAGCAGAAGGAGCAGGTGAAGAGTCGCAGCAAGGAGCTGAAAGGAACAGACTTTAGCGTAAACGACCAGTTCCCCAAAGAGTTCCTGGAGCGATGCAAAGTTCTGTCCCCAATCCGACACAGTTTCATCCAGAAGGGCTCCCCAGCTGTCATCTCCGTGGACCGGCTCTACGTTGACGGGCAGCTCTACCGCAACCTGAGTACCACTCCCTGGTTATATTAACACCACTCCAGATAAGAATCCGTTATATTTTTATTTTTCTTCTTTCCTCTCTTGCTCCTCCATTAACCTCTATCTAACTATTTATGTCAATTTGCTAGTTTAACACGTCATAATAAACACGATACCGTCAGTCTCCGCAACATTAAATGTTGTTACAATGTTCTCGTTTCTGTCACGTCTTTACTTGCATCCCTCCGTGCTTGCTCCTTTGTATGTCTTTCTCACTTCTAACTCCTCTCACTGCACCGATCACCTGCTTTCCTACTCACACACACACAACACCCTATATCTTTACATATCTGCACGGCACGACCATGTATATATGCATTCAGCGTCAACGTGCGTACACGCTCGCTCATATTTCATTCATTTGAGCATCACACGCAGCGTGCAACATCACACGCAGCGTGCAACACTAGCTACACACACGCACCTATGGGCACACTAAGGTTTCTCACATGGAATGTGAATGGAGCTGGCTCCAGAGAGAAGAGGTTAAAAATATTTAGCCAGCTTAAAAAACTACAGGCAGACGTTGTTTTATTACAAGAGACTCATGGACCTGCCACAGCTGCAGATGATCTTAAAACAACTGAGTTTCCTAATGTGTTCTCAGCCTGTTACAACTCTAGGCAAAGGGGGGTAGCAATTTTAATACATAAAAATGTTAATTTCACAGTACTCAATACAGTTATAGATCCAGAGGATAGATTTCTAATCATTAAATTATCTATATTTAACAAAAAGTTATGTATTGTCAGTATATATGGTCCAAATGTTGATGACCCCTCCTTTTTCCACGTTTTTTTTACTGCACTCTCTGAACACCTAGATTGTGCACTTGTTCTTGGGGGAGACCTCAACTTTGGCAAAAATTTGAACGTGGTAACAAATCAGGTCAATTCCTAGCTAACCAGTTAAAAATAAATAAAGAAAAAACAACGATATGTGCTATATGTATAGACTCCACCTCATTCAACATTTCAGGCCCTCCTGCCCTGCCACCACACCATGCTGGTGGATGGTGCCCCAGCCACCAGTGCATTGCCGGTTCCTCGCTCTGGGGCTGGTTGCTCGGTGGAGTGCTGGCCCGCTCTCAGCGGTCGCCTGGCAGGGCCTGGCCCTCCTGGCTCTGCTGGGCCCCGGCTGGGGGGGTGGGGGGCCCTAGGATCTTCGGACCTTGGGACCGGACTGCCCTGGGGTGGGTGACCGCCGGTGGAGCCTGCAGGCCTGTCGCCGCGCCCCGCTGGGGCGTCTGCACTGCGGCTGCTGGATGACCCCTCCGGGCTTTCCTCTGCCTTTTCCTGGGAGGGAACCACAGATTTGCTGGTGGTGTTTCTCCTGGGACTCCCGGGCCCTGGACGGCCCCCCGAATGTCTACTGTGTCTACTTCATGCCTTGTGGGACGGAGCCGTGGTTCCCCACACACACTACTAAACATTTACATGGAGGAACCTTATGAACTCAAGCGCGCTCACACACACAGGTGTACACACAAGCATCCACATTGGTGTAAAAACAGGTGCTCACAGATGCACACTGTCTCGATCTGCTGTTCCTTCAAAATATATCCTGTAATATTTATGTGCGCTGCTCAATAACATTTAACATTTAGTATTTACTGTGATTCATACAGATGTTGGTTGTTGCTGCAATTTCTCTGCTGTTGTGTCTTCTGTTTTCTATTTTTGTCAGCAGGTATGGAAGCAGATTATCTGTTTTTTTTCGCCCCATCTATCCTCCTTTTCCTCTCTTTTCTTTTTCTTTCTTTTCTCTCTTCTCTCTTCTTTTTCTTCTTCTCTCCCCCTCCCTCTGTTGCCTCTCTCATCAACTTTATTTATCCTGTTTACGCATTTTAATTAATTGAAAAAATAAATAAATAAATAAAGTCGTCCTCCGAAGAGGGGCGGTGGTGGCGGGTTTAACAAAAAAAAAAGAAACAATCCTGTCACCTACCGGCTCCAACTGCCTGCAGCGCTCCAGATTTGTCCAGTATTTCATGCTTCTCAGCTGAGGCCCTTCATGCTATGGTATTTCATGCTTTTCAGCTGAAGCCCACTTCACCCCTGGTTCCAGCCATGCCTGCCCCTCCCCCCTGTATCATCAAGGGTGGTCTCACTTATACTGTGGATCAGATCCTCTATTTCCCACTTTCCGGGGCAGAGGCACCCAGTGCCTCATCGATTGGGAAGGTTATGGCCCTGAGGAGCGGTCGTGGTTTCTGGCCTTGATTCCGGTTTGTTCTCAAAAGCCTGAGTTGATTCAGGTCTATCATTGCCAGGTATTCTCCCAGCGAGGTCGGCGATCGGACCTGCCTCCCGCGATCGGAATTAGGACCCGGAAGTGGCCGATTGGGGTTCAGGAAGTATAAAAGTGTGCATTATCTCACGTCGCATAGCTCTGTCATTGAGTCTATCGGCCCACCATCCGACTTCCCTCTGAGTACTCTCAGTATTTGGTTAATCTCCCTGATAGAGTGTGTGTCTTTAGAAAGCAGATTTATTGTGGGAATCCTAGCTCTGTGCATCAGAGAGTCCTTATATCAATTCGCATGGCAATCCTGCCTGCTTGCGCTCTCAGCTACGTTTGGGTTAACCACCACACCGCACGGGCTAACGGCTAATGATTAGCAGTTTGCTACATCCTAACCAGATCACTGGCAGACTGTGAAAGTTAGGCATTCGGTTCAAATCCTAACCTGATCCCTGACCGAATCGTTCTGTAGTTTCAACATACCCTAAGCACATCACTGTTAGACTACAGACCTCTGTTTATTCTGTTCATATCGTTCCGGATCACTGACATTAAGAGCCTTAACACAAACCTTATAATGCCCAAATTGAGTTTGCAAAGAAAATTCACCTGACGTGAACTGTGATTGGATATCACGAATGTTAATATTTTCTCATGTAAAATGACGGACACTAGCATTCACTGTTTTTTTCAAAAATGTACAAATGGTACAGCACAAAAATCTTTAGCATGCAATTTTGCTAACTATTGCAGGAATTCTAACCACAAATTATATGAATACATGAGGTACTTCAGTAAAAAATGCACTTGCTTACAGCTTCAATTATGCTACTTAATTATTATGCTAATTGATTATTATGAACACACTCATCTGGCATAACAGATGACTGATGGAATTAGACTTATAGTTGGGATGCTTATATACTACTACTCATAATGGTCTTCAATGTAGTGGGATATTATTAAATTATGTGTAATGTCTTGTGTTTTATTTAATTTCTTAGATGACATTTAAAATGACTGATCTATTTGACTTGACCGAGTGCTGATCAACTTCTGCCGTCCAGTGGTTACACAATGTAATTACACTCATTGACTTTGAACACTTTCTGGGTTAAGGGTTCTGTTGATAATCTAAGAAAATTAAGGTTGTGTTCAAATCAAATTTTGTTAGTTTACAAGTCTAAAATTTTGCTAGTTTTGGTCTAAAACGGTTGCATTTTTTCTCATTAAGGCAGGGCTGTCTCCCGTATTACATGGCAATTTTTTTTTGTTCATTTTCCAAGCATATGATGAGTGTAAATGATTTATAGTAAAGTGTATATTTGTTTCATTGACTTTTTTTGTGGAGGGCTCCAAAAAGATCCCTAAAGACATGACATATATTCAGCTAGATGTGTTTATCTACTAGATTTCTCTATTTATTTGTCCTTAACACTTCCATACAGACTTTAACAAGGGACTCATTAAGTGAATGAAGATGAAGTGTCTGACTTATTGCTCTCTGTACGATTTTTATTTTATTTAAGAACATTTTTTGCAATCGTGTTCAGTGTAGGGACTTCTGCTGACATAGCTCTAGTGGTTAGACTGTGTAATTACACCTCAATTTAAATAAGTCTGGCACAAATTCAAGGTGTGTGTGTGTGTGTGTATATATATGTATATATTTATATATCCAAAATGAGTTTGCTGGTATAAAAATACGAGAGGCTTTGGTTACACTTCTTCGCTTTAATTAATAGAAGGCTGTGTTTTGGGAACAACATGCAATAATTCATTTAATCAGCGTGAATTCTTATTCTCTTTTGCTGCTGCATTTTTATCCTGATGCTTTCATATTTCTATGTTTAATGTTACGTTTCCTTCCATTCGTTTAATCATATAGTTCCGTTTTAGACAAAACTCTCCAATACAACCGAACATCAGTCAAGCAAATAAAATGTTTTATTTGTAAAAATAATTCCTCATACATTAAGTGACACGTCAATAATATTAATGTTAATCAACACGGAAGCTTATCTCTAAGTATCACATAAAAAAGTTAGTAAACATACAGTATACTGGAAAAGAAAACTGAAAATACTGTTTTGCCATATATTAATTATTAAAAGTATGACATTCCAAGACTTGTTTGTTAGAAACTGACATTTTTAACTCATTACAGAGATAGTTCTTTAATTAGTTTGTGAAATTATCACGTAAAATATGTTTGAACTGAAGAACGTTTTTCCTGGTGTAGCTTCATCTTCTCATTGAGCTTTTGCAGACGCTGCTGTAGATCGGTGCTTCTTCGTTACTTCAGTGTTTCAATTATGCAATCACATTAACACAAAAAAGTGGACATATTTGTTTAACTTGAATTAACTGAATTAAAACATATTTGTAAAAATTTAACGTCTAAGAGCTTATTTTAACAAGACATTGGTGGTAGTGGTCTAGTGGATAGGACTCCGTCCCTGGACCAAGAGGTCATGAGTTGGAATCCTATATTCAGCACTACCATCATTGGGTCCCTGAGGAAGACCCTTAACCCCAATTTGTTCCGGGAAAATGGTAGTCGCTCTGAATGTCATAAATGTAAATGAGATTAACGCATCACCTACCGGACATCTCTTGGATTGTGGACATTGACCGAAGCGTACACAATGTTTTCTTCTTGATTAAGAGGCTTTGGCTTTTGAACAGAAGAGTAGAGCTGCGACTTGTCCGCAGAAGGCCTTGTGAAATGAACACTGGCGTAGTGGACTGCTGAATCTATGGGCTCATATGTCGCTCTTGAATCATTGTCATAAACAGCAGGAGAATCTGTCTAGAAAGCGGGAATACAACATAATTCATTAATATTTAAGAATCATTCTAGTGGGAAAAAAGATTAATATCCAGAGGAACATTGAATTCATTAAAGAAAATATTGGTCCATTTTATTTCGGACTGAAAGCTCACTTCTCCCATAACTCGTCCACTTTCATTTTCATTGCTGTGTTGGGTCCTGGCGCTGGAAGCTGCTGTTTTTCTCCTGTTGAAGAGAACAAAGTTGCATCGGCTGTAAATGTGGAATTTGTGCAAAACATAAATATTCCATATTTTATAAATGCAGCTTCTCCCTTTCTCAATAGAAAGACAACAATGAATATCAGGAGTAATAGTCCACCTGCTCCAGCACCAACATACTTGACAATGTCGTCCATACTCAGACCAGGTTTTTGCCACTCCGTATTATTGAGTAGACAACAGCCTAGAAAATATATTAATATGTATTTAATTGCTCAAGTAATCATGACTTAATCAATATGTTACAATCACATCACTTTGCATTATCAGACAGTAATATACATTCACTCTGCATGTTACGATTCCCACTCACCCACTGGAGGAGAGATGAGGCTTGTGTGACCTTCAACAGCACAGCTGTAGTTGGCCGTACTATTGACCAGTGCTACAATGCAGGAGGCAGATTTGCATTGAGACATTCTCTCTCCATTCCTGTACCAGACGTAACTGGTGGTGTTAGGCAGACTGCAGGTGGTGTAACAGAGCAGTCTTAGTTCTTCTGATCCAGGTTCCACCTCCACCTGCAGACCTGCACGAGAAATTCACATCGGTCTTTTCAGATCACAAGACTCACACGGTCAACAGTGAGACACTATCAATCCTAATGACAGGGAGAAACTTGCAGTTAAGGAAAAAAGCCGCTCATCGGTAATCTACTTTGCGTGCAAGGACATTTAACACACTGAGAGGAAAAAAGACATTCGAGAGAGGAGAAACAGCGGTACGGATCCATTCTTCTTCAGTACGGGTGCCACTTGAAGAATATTTGCAGGGAATAGTTACATTAGATCCAACAACAGCACAGAAACTGTCAGTGGAGAGAGCTGCACTATCCTCTGCTTGAACTCCTGAAAGACACAAAACCCCACAAACACACATCAGCAAGACACACTAAACCCGCCTCTAATGCTATGCACAGCAGAGACAGATAAAAGTGACCGCATGCTGCTGCTACTGCTAATAATCTTTAAGGAAATTAGTGAATCTTAGGTTTTACTTTGTAGTTAAAAAATAAATTTTCTCAGCTTTTACATTTAATAACTTTCATTTAAATTCAGGATTCTTCATTTGTCACAGACACAAGTACAACATGTTGTGAAGTGGGCTATAAAGGAAGAAAGTGATAAGCTAAAACAATAAAACCGTAAAAGGGGCGGGTATGTGACATTTCCCACTTAAAATATCAATTAATGGAGCTCATTCTGTGCATGAACATTTGCTAATGTTCATTAAATTTTGCTTTATGTAATATGGCATCATTTGTAGGATTATTTCATATTGTCAAGTCCAACGTTACCCTATTTTAGGCACTACTGGCACCACTAAGCACTGGAGCAAGACCTTTAATCCTTGAAATTAGGAAAGATGAGATGCTCAAAGCTGTAACAGAAACTTTAGAGCTGAAAAAGACTTACCTGCCAGTAACAGGAGAATAGTTACAGCAATACGTCCTGACATTTTAGAAGACATCAATCCTCAAAAACAGTTAACTTGTGTCGTGTTCACGGCGTGTGTGGAGGTAAGGAGGACGCAAGTGTGGACGTAACTGCACTTGATATATTACATTTGGACACAAACAAAGAACCCACTCTGCTTGCAAAAAATCCAGCGCACTCGGTAGCGACGAAGTGCGGGCCTGTCAGGGTTAGCCGCATGGCTAACGGCTAGGCGGCAATGCAGCGAAACTGACAGGAGGTCAGGAGAATTGGCGGTCTCCAAGTCCAAAGTCCTTAAAAGCAAGGTAGCGGTCGGCTGGGAAGACAGAGTGGGAATGCGTAACACACACCATCGACATCAACACACAACGCCTAACCAGATCGAACAGGTTAAATAGGCATGCTAAGCTAAGATCCACCAATGAGGAAGTGACACACAACAGAAAGGGGAACCCATCACCAATGACATGGACAACCCGGAAGTGACTGGCGGGAACTTCTTAAAGGGGCCAACACCCGTCACCAAGACAACCAGAAAAGACACATCAAACCTCAGGTTTAATACTCGAGTCCGAGTGTCGGGGAGGAGGCACAGATGGAACAGTACCCCCCCCCTTCAGGAAAGGCTCCCGAAGGGCGGTGAGGACCCCCTCTGTCCACGCAGGGCAAGTGCGAGGCCGGGGGGGCGACCTTGAGGTTGAGGAGCTGGGCGGTCCGGCCGAGAACGGTGAAACTCCTCAATCAGGTCCTGACTGAGGACGTCTCGGGCCGGGACCTAGCTCTGTTCCTCTGGGCCGTACCCCTCCCAGTCCACCAGGTATTGCAGCTGGCCACCCTGCCCCCGGGAGTCTAACAGCTGCCTGACTCGGTAGGCAGTGGCATCCTCAATGTCGATTTCCCCTGGCAGCGATGGTTCTGCATCTCCCTAATCCAACGGGTCCAACGGACTACCAGCCTGAGGGGAGACACATGAAAGACAGGGGAGACACATATGTGTGCAGGCAACTGGAGTTTCACAGAAACAGGATTTATGACTTCCAGGACTTGATACAGGCCGATGTAACATGGGGTAAGCTTATGTGAGGGGAGACCAAGACGCAGATCCCGGGTTGACAGCCATACCCGATTGCCAGCCCAGTATACCGGCACCTCCCGCCTCCTCCGATCGGCCTGACGGGTAAACCGGCAAACTGCCTGCTGGATGTTATTGTGTCCACCCTCCCAGACCTGCTCTACCATCCGGAACCACTCATCCACATGAGGTACCTTGGTGGGAGAGGTGTTCCATGGGCACAACGGGGCTGACGCCCCAGCACACACTGAAAAGGGGTGAGGCTGGTTGCGGGGTGGCGGATGGAATTCTGGGCGTACTCTGCCCAAGCCAAGTAGTCGGCCCAGTCGTGCTGCCGGGTGTAACAGTAAGACCGGAGGAACCTCCCCATTTCCTGATTGGTGCGCTTGGCTTGTCCGTTGGACTGGGGATGGTAGCTGGATGTTAGAGACACAGTGATCCCCAGCTTCTCCATAAAGGTCTTCCAAACATGGGAGATGAACTGGGGACCCTGGTCAGAGAGGATGTCCTCCGGTATACCGTACACCCAGAACATGTGCTGGAACAGCTCCTCGGCTACCTGCAGGGCAGAGGGGAGAGAAACAAGAGGCAGGAAATGAACACCTTTTGAGAAATGGTCCACTACCACAAGGATAGTGGTGTACCCTTTTGACACTGGAAGATCCGTGACGAAGTCCACAGCAATGTGTGACCACGGTCTATTCAGTATCGGCAGGGGCATTAATTTTCCAGCGGGTAATTGATTAGAGCTCTTGGTGGCCACGCACACGGAGCAGGAGGTAACTGCCCTCTGGATATCCTGTCGCATCGTGGGCCACCAGTATTTTTGCTGCACGCGCCGCAAGGTCCCTGAAATTCGCAGATGGCCATTAGCAGGTATAGTGTGTGCCCACTTGACGACTCAAGCCCGCAGCGGCCCCAGCACAAAGACCCTTCCGGGGGGACAACCGTCAGGCGGGGGATGATCCCCCGCCAGTCGGGAGATCTCCCCGTCCAGATCCCATGTGATCGGTGCTACCATGACGTCGGGTCGCAGAATGGGCTCCGGGACCTTGACGGCATCAGGCGGCGTGAAACACCAAGACAGGGCATCGGCTTTGCCTGCTGGATGTACTCCAGTTTGTGGTGGTCTGTGAATACAACAAAAGGATGTCGTGCCCCCTCTAGCCAGTGCCGCCACTCCTCCAATGCCCCCTTTACAGCCAGCAGTTCCCGGTTACCTATTTCATAATTCCACTCGGCCTCTGTTAGCTTCCTGGAATAAAAGGCACATGAGTACAACTTCTCCGGGGACCCTGATCGCTGTGAAAACACCCCCCCAAGACCCACCTCAGAGGCATCTACCTCCACCACAAATGGCTTGGAGGGGTCTGGTAACCCAAGCACGGGGGCTTGGGTGAATAAGGATTTTAGCCAGCGAAATGCAGCTCGAGCCTGGTCTGTAATCACCAGACATTTGGGCTTGCCATTGAGGAGGGCCGTGAGGGGGGCTGCCACTTGACTGAAGCCCCGGATGAAGCGCCAGTAAAAATTTGCGAAGCCTAGGAACCACTGCAACTCCTTAACCGTAGTGGGCTCCAGCCACTCATTTACAGCTGCCACCTTTTTGTCATCCGTGCCTACCCCCTGCGGCCTGATGTTGTAACCGAGAAATGAGACCTCACTTCTGTGGAACTCACATTTCTCAGCCTTGGCATAGAGCCTGTGTTGGAGCAGGTGACGGAGGACTGTCCGGATGTGCTGAACATGTGTCGGGTAATCTGGAGAATATACAAGTATATCGTCCAGATACACCACGATGTAGCGGTTCAGCAGGTCCTGGAACACGTTGTTCATGAAGGCCTGGAAGGACAATGGTGCATTGGCCAGTCCAAAGGGCATAAAGTTGTAGTGGTAGTGGCCAGAAGTGGTGCTAAAGGCCATCTTCCACTCGTCGCCAGCTCGAATATGGACTAGATGTATGCACTCCGGAGGTCAAGCTTAGTGAAAAGCCTGGCCCTGCAGAGCTGCTCTATTGCCGAGGGGATAAGCAGAAGGGGGTGCGGGTACATCACTTTGATCGCATTGAGACCCCGATAGTCGATGCAAGGCCTTAGGCCAATCAACATGGGGGTTATGGGTGTGCAACCAGGGTAGGCCTAATATGATGTCGGTCTGCATGGTGTCTAGGACAAGCAACTGAATGTGTTCTGTGTGATGTGGGGGTACCATTAGGTGCACAGGAGTGGTAATGTGTGTAATGGGTTTGGAGCTAACTGGGTGGCCATCGATGGCTTTAACTGTGATGGGGCTGGCAATGTTGACCACGGCACACGGAGGGAACACACCAGGGTTTTGGAGATTAAATTACCAGCTGATCCGGAATCTAATAAGACAGACAAGGAAACACAGACACAATTAACAGTGACATGACCAAGCACTACAAACTGATTTGTACTTAAACTATTGTCCTTTACCGTTTTCTCCAAGGTCCGACGAACCGGGCAGGCGTCCGCAAAATGTCCAGCTCCCCCACAGTAGAGGCAGAGACCACTTCTCTGATGACAACCCCCTTCCTCCGGAGACAGACAAGAGGCACCAAGCTCCATGGGCTTGGCTGGCGGTAAGGCAGGTAGCGAATGCTCGGTTGTGGGTCGAAGGGAAGCAGGTCGGCCTGTGGTGGTGGTGTGGGGGGGGGTTTCCCTTCTTGCCCCGCAGGTGCTGATCCAGGAGAATCGCCAAGGCGCTGAGCTCCTCCAGGCCGAGTCCCTGCGTACAAAGTTTCTTCCCAGCCGGCTTTCGGGAAATCTGACCATTCCGCCATTTTCCTCATACCGGAATATCAACAAAGCTTTCGTCGTGAGGCTCCGGTCGTGAGGGAGGTGCAACGCTGGTCTGCCCAATCAGAGGCTACGCTGCAGGACGCGCTCGATGACGTAGACTGGGACATGTTCCGAGCCTGCGCAGACGACATCAACGAGTTTGCGGATGTAGCAGTTAGCTTCGTTAGCAAGCTTGCGAGCGAAGTCATCCCCACGGTGAGAGTTAAAACCTTTCCTAACCAGAAGCCGTGGGTGGACAGATCGATTCGCGCTGCTGTGAATGCCCGGACTGCTGCTTACAACGCCGCTCTCACTACCGGCGATTTGAGCGCTTATAAAGCGGCCTCCTACGAACTTCGCCGCCAGATTCGAGTTTGCAAGCGCAACTTCAAACAGCGAATTGAATCGAAATTTCATCAGGGTGACGCACGTAGCTTGTGGCATGGACTGCGCACTATTACGGACTATAAAGCCAAAGACACCGCGACGATCGGCGCTGACTCTGCATTTGCCAACGAGCTGAACGAGTTCTACGCCCGCTTCGAGGTTAGCCAGGCGGCTACTGCTACCAGCCGGCCGGCGACCGAGGATGGTGACGTCATCAGCATCGCAGAGCACGACGTCCGCGCGGCGCTGAGGAGGGTGAACACCAGAAAGGCGGCGGGTCCAGACGGCATCTCCGGGCGCCTGCTGCGCTGCTGCGCTGACCAACTGTCAGGTGTGTTCACCGCCATCTTCAACGAGTCTCTGGCGAAGTCCGTGGTCCCCACCTGCTTCAAGAAATCCACCATCGTCCCCGTGCCCAAGAACAACAAACCTTCATGCCTGAATGACTACCGCCCTGTTGCACTGACATCGGTAGTTATGAAGGTGTTTGAAAGACTGATCAAGCACATCATCTCCTCCTCCATCCCAAGCACCATGGACCCGCTCCAGTTTGCCTACCACTCTAACCGATCTACAGAGGATGCCATCTCCCACGTCCTGCACACCTCCCTCAGCCATGTGGACAAGAAACAGGGTAACTATGTGAGATTGCTGTTTATCGACTTCAGCTCAGCATTCAACACAATAGTGCCCTATAGACTGTTTTACAAACTGAGAGACCTAGGACTCAACACCCGCTTGTGCACGTGGGTGCTGGACTTTCTCACAGCCAGATCTCAGGTGGTGCGGGCAGGCAGGTCTGTCTCCAACAGCATCACCACCAACACAGGGGCTCCTCAGGGGTGTGTACTTTCTCCGCTGTTGTACTCACTATACACTTCGGACTGTGTGGCCGCTCATGACTCCAACAACATTGTTAAGTTCGCGGACGACACAGTGGTGTTGGGGTTAATCTCCAACAACGACGAGACGGCCTACGTGGACGAGGTGGAGAACCTGGCGCACTGGTGCCAGGAAAACTGCCTCCAGCTGAACGTCAGCAAGACGAAAGAGCTGGTGGTGGACTTCAGCCGGGGACAGCGCAACTACAGACCCCTCTCCATCAACGGTGCTCCGGTGGAGAAGGTGTCCTCGTTCAAGTACCTTGGTGTTCACATCTCTGAGGACCTGACATGGGCTGGACATATCAATGTTCAAGTCAAGAAGGCAAAGCAGCGTCTTTATCACATTCGGAAGCTGAGAAAGTTTCGGGTTTCCCCTGCTGTTCTTAAAGCTTTCTACTCTGGTGCTGTGGAGAGCATCATTACCCAGAACATTTTGTCCTGGTACGGGAACAGCTGTGTTCAGGACCAGAAAGCCCTCCAGAGAGTGATCCGGGCAGCGGAGCGCTGCTGCACGTCACCTCTCCCTTCCCTGCAGGACACTTACTCCAAGAGATGTAAGACCAGGGCAATCAAGGTTTTAAAAGACTCAGCCCACCCAGGAAACAGGCTTTTTCATCTTCTGCCATCAGGCAGAAGGTTCCGCACCATCATGGCCAAAACAGAGAGACTCAGGAGGAGTTTCTATCCTCAGGCCATCCGTTTCCTTAACCAGGACATGCCTTTCTAGGTCTCAGTTCTTTATATGCTGCTAATACATACCTCGCTGTTACAATGACTTATACTGTACATGTCCATGCTATTACATGCTGCTATTACATACCTCATATCGTTGTTACGATAACTATACTGTAAATTTGTCCATGTTATTATATGCTGCTAATACATACCTCTTATAAAAAATAAGTGTTACGATAACTTATACTGGTTGCCACTTCAATGTACAATGCTGCAGCTGCACTTGGCACTTTAAAAAATCATCTCTTTGCACCTGTCCTGCCCTAGCACATTTACATTTAAAATTTTTACAATGTTACATTCAGGTTTGCACATTTAACTTTATTTAACTTTATGTTCCTTATGTTCCTTATGTTCCTTATTGTATAATGTATAGTTTATTTTTGTCCTGTTACCCCAGCCTCCGTATTTAAGTTAGTATTTATGTTTGTAAGTTTGTATTGCGTCTCTATCTTCCTTGTCTATTGCACAGTTAAAGAGCGGATCAGGATACATTTCACTGCTTGTTGTACCTGTATAACTTGCACGTGACAAATAAAGAATCTTGAATCTTGAATCATCGCAGCATGTGAGCTCCATCCTCATCTCGGTGCTGAGCCTTCGGCGGTAGAGGGCACATAGAGCTCCTTTGTCCCAACCGGTGCCGGCCACTAAGATCCGGAACTGGACCATGTGCTCTGCCACGGAGCCCGGCCCTTGACGGAGGTCCAGCAGCTGTTCCTCTCCCACCTTACCTTGGTCTGGGTGATGGAACACTGACTGAAAAAGGGCCAGAAATGGCCCGTAATCTTGGAGTGGTGGGGCCTGTGCACGCCACAGGGCCGTGGCCCACTGTTGCACCTGGCCCGTCAGCCTCTGTAGCAAAATCACCAGCTTCTCGTTCCCCGTAAGCACTGGGAATTCTGCAAAATATAATTCACACACCATGATGAATCGCTGGCATCCTTCTTGGTCTCCGGCATAGCGTTCGGGTAGGGAAGCGTGGGTCTTGGCGGGTACAGGCGGTGCTGAAGTGGCCAGCACAGGAGTGGGCGCGGTGGGAGCGGGCGCTGTGGCTGCTGGTGGTGTGGCATGGGCCCGGACAAATGGTAGCACCTCCTGCAGAGCCCACGTTAGCTGGTCGATCTGGTTCTGCTGCTCGCTCTGCCACTGCAAGATCAGCGTGAGTTCGTCCTCGGGGAGAGGAATGCCCGCTGTGTCCATGGGTACGGTGTGTTGATCTCTTGTGTTCACGGCGTGTATGGTGGTAAGGAGGACGCAAACACGGATGTAACTGCACTTCATTGATTAAAACAATGAACCCATTCTGCTTTCAACAAATCCAGCGCACTCGGTAGCGATGAAGTGCAGGCGTGGGAGGGTTAGCCGCGTGGCTAACGGCTAGGCAGCAATGCAGTGAAACTCACAGGAGGTCGGGAGAATTGTCTCCAAGTCCAAGGTCCTTAAAGGCAAGGTAGCAGTCGGCTGGAAAGACAGAGTGGGAATGCGTAACACACACCATCGACATCAACACACAATGCCTAACCAGATCGAACAGGTTAAATAGGCATGCTAAGCTAAGATCCACCAATGAGGAAGTGACACACAACAGGAAGGGGAACCCGTCACCAATGACATGGACAACTCAGAAGTGACTGGCGGGAACTTCTTAAAGGGGTCAACACTCATCACCAAGACAACCAGACAAGACAAGTCAAACCTCAGGTTTAATACTCTGGTGAGTCCGAGCATCGGGGAGGAGGCACAGATGTGACAACTTGAAGGCCGAGTTGGAGAATGAACTGTGAAAATTAATAAATTTTTAAAAGAAGCGGATTTTTACTCTGAGTTTACAGTGTGCAGATATCAGCTCTGCTTAACCCAGACATGTCTTACACTAACTGATGGTCTGATCTTGAATACAAAGATCAGTTAACCATGGAGTCAGTTGTAGCATTTGTTTTATTCTGCTGCAATTGTAGTTGATTTTTTAAACTGAGAACTGAAATGTTTGTATTAAATAAGGTTAGACATGATGTTGGTATTAAATAAGGTTAATTTTATACCAAGATGAACACAGATGAAACAAAATTATTCAACAATTTTGCTCCAATGTTGCATGAATCTGTTCCATAAGCATATCAAAGAGAACTTTCTTGAGAAAACTGTCTGAAACATGTCTTTGTGTTGTTGCATTTTTAATGTTATGTTATCTCTATTAAAAGGCAGTGAGTATGAGTTTCACTTCTCTTTTTTAGACTCTTTCGTCTGAAGGCCCTTTTTCACACCTCCAGCGCCTCGGCTTCAGTTTAAGCATTCTATACGTGTCATGCGCACTCTGAGCACGTGCATAGCACAAAGGACTCGGAATAAGTCGGCGCAGTCTGGAAGTATAAAAGTGTCTTTTTCTCTCGGCTCGCCGCTAAGTCATTGAGTCTACCTGCCCACCCCTCTGATTCGTTTTGGCATCAACTGTGAGTACTCCAGTCATTTGGTTAATCTCCTTGAATGAGTGTGTCTGATAGAATGCAGATTCTAGTGGGGAACCCTTGCTCTTCACGTTAGAGAGTTCTTAGATCAACTCGTATGGCTATCCTACCTACTCACGTCTCACTCCGCATTTGGGTTAACCAACCTGTGGCAGTGCAGGTCATCTGTGAGCCACTGAGTTCTGTACTCTGGTGGTCCAGACCACCTGGGGAGATGTCACGCTCTGGGCAGCCTACTATGAGGGACTGGCTTCTCATATCAAAGGCGAACTTGCCAGATGAGAGCTCCCCGCCAACCTGGAGGGATGAATCCAGCTTGCCCTCCAGGTAGATCTTCGTATGAGGTCTTGTCCAAGGCCAGCTCCCTGTACCCTGCTGCACGCCTAATCTACCCATGTTCTAACACCGATTCATCAATCTGTACCGCCATTACAGCAACCGGTGCCGTCAGTTCTCCACCTTGCCCCGTGGACCACTACGGAGCCGGGGAACCCATGCAACTTGGATGCGCCTCCTGAACCACAGCAGAGAGGGAGCAACGTTAAAAGGAGGGCCTCTGTGCATATTGCGGCTCTCCTAATCACCATTGTGCCTACAACTTGGTGCACATCAGGGATGGCAATGAGTGGAAGACAGACTTCATCATCCCCACCAGTTACTATGACAGTCTGGTGATGCCCTTCGGCCTAGGCAATGCTCCCACAGCATTCCAACAATTCATCAAAGATGTGCTGTGAAATATGCTAGGTCATTGGACCTTCATCTAACTTGATGACATCCTCATATATTAATGCACCCTGGAAGAACACACCCAGCATGTCAGGGCAGTTCTCAAGATAATGTTCTCATTAATGGACATCGGCACCCACCGGGAAGCTTGTACCATGTAGGTGACATGTATGTTTCGTCTGCAAACACACTCCCAAAAACTCACTCCTCACATCATCGGCCCTTACCGTGTCACTTTGAGAATCAATCCTGACACCTACCAGCTCCAACTGCCTGAGGCGCTCCAGATTCATCCGGTATTTCATGCTTCTCAGCTGAAGCCCTTCATCACTTCGCCCATGGTTCCGGCCACGCCTGCCCTTCCCCCCGTATCATCGAGGGTGGTTTCACTTATACTGTGGATAGGATCCTCTATTTGCGGCCTCGGCGCAGAGGTACCCAGTGCCACATCGACTGGGAAGGTTTCGGCCCCGAGGAGCGGTCATGGATTCCAGCCTTGATTCCGGTTTGTTCTCAACCCTGAGTTGATTCAGGACTATCACTGCCAGGTATCCTCCCAGCCAGATCCGTCTGGTGCCGGTCCTGGAGGGGGGTGCTGTCATGCCAACTGCCTCCCGCGATCGGAATTAGGACCCGGAAGTTGGCCAATTGGGGTTCAGGAAGTATAAAAGTGTGCATTATCTCACGTCACATAGCTCTGTCATTGAGTCTATCAGCCCACCATTTGACTTCCCTCTGAGTACTCTCAGTATTTGGTTAATCTCCCTGATAGAGTGTGTGTCTTTAGAAAGCAGATTTATTGTGGGAATCCTAGCTCTGTGCATCAGAGAGTTCTTATATCAATTTGCATGGCAATCCTGC
>JAVGVS010001582.1:0-18272 GCA_032718565.1 Distichodus sexfasciatus
TATATATATAGTTACTTTGGGCTTTCTAGGCCACCGTACTTAAGCTAAGGGAGGTTTCTTTAAGTTTTCTCCTCATAACAAGCCTCAGCTGTAACTGATTCGAGGAGGACTGGCTAGATTAAAAATCGCGTCGTCGTGGCTCCGCCACCATCACCACAATGCGTTTAACTGCACGATAATTCACAGTAATTGTGTTTACACAGCAATTCTGGCAGTTTCTGAACAATAAAGACTTCCCCTTAGCGTTGAGGGGAGGAGCAGATAATAACGGTTAACAAATATTGC
Source organism: Distichodus sexfasciatus (assembly GCA_032718565.1). Taxonomy (NCBI): domain Eukaryota; kingdom Metazoa; phylum Chordata; class Actinopteri; order Characiformes; family Distichodontidae; genus Distichodus; species Distichodus sexfasciatus. The sequence goes on from JAVGVS010001582.1 coordinate 286, forward strand.
CGGGCGGGACAGAAAGAGAGGAAGGGAAGGATAGAACGAGAGAAGGCGGGGAGGAAGGTAGGCTTCATAATTAGTCCATTGAGGCTACAAACAATCAAACAATGCGGTTCTTGGGGCCAGTGGAAAAATCTGCCTCACTAAGGTGGGAATGGAGGCAGTCTCTCTGTCTCTCTCACTGTGTCACATAAATGCTGAAAACAGCTAAATCCCCACAGGACCAAGACAGGAGCCAGACACCATGGACACTGAATACATAAATAGTGTGTGTGCGTGTGTGTTTTGGAGTCATAGGTGTCATTGCTGTTCTGTGTGTTTGATCTGATATGATGTTGAAATACAGAGGGTTCCTTAGTCCTTGATTGATTTCATCGGCCATGAAATTGTGTAAAAGTGAGTGAATATTTGTCATTGTGAACACACCACAGCACACAGTGCAGCACAACCAAATGTGACCTCTGCATTTAACCCATCCGTGAAGGAGCAGTGGGCAGCTAACAAGCGCCCGGGGAGCGGTGCTTGGGGACGGTACCTTGCTCATGAGTACCTCAGTGGTAACTTTACCAGCTCTGGTTTCGAACCTGCAACAATCTATCGTTACGCCACCAACTGCCCCAATAATTATGAATAATTGTGAATAATTTTGCGTAAAATTTGCGTAAAATAAGAAATTCTGCACATACCACGTCAGGTTTTCCGGTCAGCTTCTTTTACCCATTGATCTGTTGATCCTGCAGTTTTTGGTTTGATGTGAGGCCATTGAGGTGACGATTCTGGCTAGCATTTTTTTTTTTTTAATTTCGCTTCATTCAAACATTAAAGGTTACATAATACCTGCTGTATCTGTTAGACCCCATCTGTGTTGCGTAACTGCTTTCCAGCAGCTGTTGTATGTTTGATTTATGGTAATAGGTTTTAAAATAAAGATCCATTTTGATCTGCTCAGCGTTTTCATCGTACGCGTGTGTTGGAGCCCCTCCTTGTAACCCACTTTGCTAACACGTAAAGCCGCCTTTTACGGTAGAGCGCGTTAATATCGCGATTCGTCCGCTCGTCTGTTTTGTCATACTGGGGGGAAAAGAAACCCAGCTTGGCCCAGTAATCTGCTTTTAGCTGATGATGAAGTCGAACAAAGTGCCAGTTTTGCTCGTGAACCTGCATTATGAATGTGCAGGGCGTTACTGGATCTTTTCATAGTGGTTTTCGGTGACGAGGTTTTTTGACCGTCATCAAATCCTATGTTTTCCTGTGATGTTTCCCCTCCGTTGGGTATAAATCACTCGTTATCTCATCTGCTGCTGTCATATAGAGAACATTACCTTCTCCAATTCCCCCACTGCCTCAGACCTTTTAAACCAGGACAAACTCATTATGCGCCACTCGCAGGACGCAGAATCGAATCTTTTTTTGCACTGATGCATTTTTAAACCGGAGTTCTTTCGGGCTGGCGATAAGCCTGGCTCAATTATTGGGAAATTCGAGTCCCTCAAGCGTACTGTAGGTGATCCGAGCTACGTTTTTCATTCTCCACATATTAAAAGTCGAACGATTATCGGGGGCCGAGGTCGGTATCGGTGTTTAGTTTTGACTATCACCGATTTTGAGTAATTACAAGGTGACGCTACTGTGGCTCCACTGCCGTCTCTTCTCTCTGTGCCGTTTGCTCACAACTCACTGCTTCATTTAATGTCCCGCCCACAACAGTCCCCACGAGTAGTAGCCAATCGCCACTGAAGCCTTGTTGTTACTCACCCCACACTCACGAGCGCAGCCTGAAGCTCCGAGGAGGAGAAGAGGACAGAGTTTCAGCTGAGCTTGGTGTTTGGTTCCAAATATCGGTTATCGGCCAATAATCGGTATCGAAAAACCAATATTGGTCGATCTCTAGCTTGTAGCATAGCTAATTACTGTCTTAAACCAGAAGCTTGGCTTTAGTTATTTTTAACTTTAAGTAGCTTGTAGCTGGAAAAGGTTAAAAAATATAGTTTCCCCAACAACGGCCGATCTCCAAAGAACGCGAATGAACCCGAGGTCAACGATGGCTTTGTCGTGTGTCTTTGACGACGCCATACGCAGTCCAGTTTAAAAACCAACGAATACAAGTGTTGTGTTGACTTTCGACGAGGCACCCGTCTCCTAGACAACCCGAGATGCTCCCCATCCTCCCGTCTCCTGGGTAAACACACAGGCAGGTGGGAATACAGGAGAGCAAGACCTGACATCTCTATTAGCTTGTTAGGGGAGCGAATGCTCGCTGTCGCATTTCTGTAAGAGCCGTGGAGAGCTTCGTACCTACCGGCGAGAAAGAAGGGTGCGCAAATCCCCTCGCGCGCTCTCTACTCTATTGATTCCGCCTAGCGGATTTCACCGCTCAGAGTTCATTGGCTTAATAGGATTTAAGAAATGGGCTTCTCGAACGGGATGAGACGAGATGCGGCGTTTTTTACCTTAAAAATAGATGAGAATAGGGAGTGAAAAAAATAAATAAATAAATAAATCCGCTCCCTATAAATAACTCTAGCCTGAAGCGTGTACAGAGGGCTCGAGAAGTAGGGCTGTCTGGCATGAAATATGTATAGCCACGTGCCACGTATGACGTAACTGTCACCTGTTTACAGCGCAAGTGAATGAAATCACGGACTACACGTCTGAGGAACGGCTTCTTCCCCCGTGCGGTGAGATCGTTAAATAACTCGCATCTCCGTATTCCTTCACCGAGGTTGTGTATTTTAGGGTCTGTTTACACGTACGCGGATATTTTTATAAACAAGTTTTTACAAACAGTGGATTTCTGTGACGCCACCAAATTAACTATGGAGTATAAGATGAAACGATTAATGTGATTATTTCCGATATATTTCATCATATCGTCCAGCCCTATATGCCATTCATCACCTTACACAGCAGATTCCCGTTATCTCCTGCTTGCTCTCGTCTTTTCAGTAGTCACTGTGGAACCTCGCTTGTTTTTGCTTTTTATGGCTCATTTGAAACCTGATTGGCTGTGGACGGCTGGCTATTTCTCTTCGTCCGTCGCCTTCTTTTGTTTTACCGAGCGGCCCCAGCGCGTTAATGTTCCATCTGCTTGTCTCCAGAATTGGACGAAGGAATAATTTCACTCAAGCTGTTCTCCCGCCCCTTAAAAATGAGTTACATTTATTATGCTGGGGAATCTCCAAGAACCTCCTCTCCACTCGTTCTTCTCTCCTCGTTCATGAATTATTGGTGCGTTCCATTTGCCTTTGGATACCAGATTCGGCTGACGGGATTACGTCACGTCCGCTAAAACCGCGGGTGAAAACCGAGTCGGATGCGTTGGAGAGTTTGGAGAGTTGATCTCGGATAGAATAGGCGTGGCTTATATTAACGCTAAGACTTTCACACGTTTTATCTGAATTTTCCGTCTCGAGTTGCTTCTTAGCAACATCAAGCAGCCAATTTAGCCTCGCCACTTGACAAATGACACAGAACGCGGTATTTCTCGTGTAACGTGACCGTAGCAACACGTCTAGACTAGACCTTTCTTAACTGTTCGACTCAGTTTCATTTATAGTTAGTGCTCCTTTAATCCAAAGATGAAATGAGGGACGCCAGCGCTTCTTGATTTTTTTGGAATTTGTTTATAAGAAAAATAAGAGATAAACAACAACAATATCAGAAAAAAAAGGAAAGGGGAAAAGCAAAGTGTGTGATAAACATTTGTGTATCTACAGTATATGTTTATAGCTACAGTATTATTCCCTGATATGAAACTGCAGACAGGGACGGCCACTCGTTCATCCAAGGGTGGTCTTCATACATACAAATAATCGAGTGTATATGGGGGTCCTCGAGTTAGCGAGTAAATGTCAGAAGGATTTCCAACGTAAACGCCATTGAAACGATATTCACGTCTCTGGCCGTGGTGAAGTTCGGTGCATTACAGACTAGAGGAGATCGTGCAAACTGGCAGGCTACAGGCACAGACTCGAGCCGTCATAGTGGGTGTGGCAAAAAAAATCCAATCGAATCGCAATTCTGCCGATTCAAAATCGATTCATATTTTACAACTAACGTAACGACACTAGTTTACTTTCCCCCCCAGACACCAGTTCAGCTCGCCAGTCCTATAGGTGGCGCAATGTGGAAATCGGCCCAGGTAGACCTCCTTCGCGTGAGCATGAAGGAAATGCAGTCAGTATGTGTACGTATCAATTCCATTTAGTAAACTATATTTGGTTCAGTGTGGGTTTTTTTCCCCGATCTGCCATGAATTGCTTGTGAATCGTGAATCGATTTTGAATCGAATCACGAGCCCAAGAATCAGAATCGAATGGTGACATTTTCTGAATTGTGCACCCCCTATTATCTCGAATCATACTGATCACGTTTTATAGCTAGGGTTTTACGGTACTTAACACCGTAACCCAAAAACTTGAATTGTGAATCATTTATGAATCGTCAATCGATTTTGAATCGAATCCAAGCGAGCCCAAGAACTGGAATCGAATAGTGAGATTTTCTGAATCATGCACCCCTAATGTCTTGAATCATACTGATTACGTTTTATAGTTAGAGTTTTACAGTACTTGACACTGTGAGTAACTCGGAAACTTGAATCGTGAATCATTTATGAATCGTCAATCACTTTTGAATCCAACCGTGAGCCCAAGAATCGGAATCGAAAAGTCTGATTTTCTGAATCATGCATCCCTAATGTCTTACATCATACTGATCACGTTTTATAGTTAGTTTTACTGTACTTGACACTGTCAGTAACTCGGAAACTTGAATCGTAAATCATTTATGAATCGTCAATCGATTTTGAATCGAATCGCGAGCCCAAGAATCGGAAAAGAATAATGAGATTTTCTGATTCGTGCACCCCTTCTGTCCTCAATCATACAGCTCATGTTTTACTGTACTTAACGCTGTAACTCACTCCAAAAAAAAATAATCGTAACTCGTTTATGAATCATGAATCAATCGTTAGCCCAAGAATCAGATTCGAATTGAATCGTGAGGTTTTCTGAATCGTGCACCCCTATATTTTTTTGCCTCCACCCTGGCGAGGCGGCGAGGGCGGCTGAAGTGATCCCCGACAGTCTCTTTCTCAGCGCCGCCGGGAGATTCAGTTGTCTGAATCAGGTTGGAATAGAATTATAATCCCTTTTAATACACGTTGGGGATCTCTGAACCCAGCATGAACAGTTTTGTTCGACAAAAAAATCAAAAACGACGACTGCCATGAAAGGGATTGTGGGATATCACTCCGTCCTGAGAGTCATTTCTAGCACGTTTACGTCTGAGACTAACGGTCGAATCCTCGAGGATATATCGCACACTAGCGGTTTCATGCACATAGAGAAATAATCAGTGGTCGTGTTGGCTTTGTCGAAGTGGTTTTGCGGCTCGTAGCTCATGTGCCCGTGCAGGCTGTGCTTTGATGCAGGGTTTTTAATCCCAATATTAATCTCTACTCGTGAAGAGACCACCTCTGGTCCACCTTTCATCTCTTAACATCATAATACAGCACTTTTTATACTAAGAAAGTGGCAAGAGTTTGTGCTTTTTTTCCCCCTTGCTGTTCTACTGTTTCCTCAACTTCGCCACAGATTTCTGTCGTTCCATGATTGTCAGAAGGCTTGAACAGAGTCAAATTTCTGGAAGTTTCTTGGTGGGTATCGACTCCGTGGATACGGGGAAATGCAGGAGGATGGGAGCTCACCTGAGCCACTTCACGCAAGATTTACGCACGGTTCAAATGGATTCCCTTCCAGGAGGATCTCATTTTGCCCCTGCCGTTCATTCCTGTGCTCCCTTGCCAATTTCGATATCTATATAGCCTAAGAATTTCTAGCGCGTCGGTGGGACACCAAACGGATTGCGTTTCAGATCCTGGGACGGAGAATTAACTCAATTTTGTAGATGGGGTTTCAAATGTGAGAGCCCGAGCCGGAAATATTCCGTTGCGCTGCGGTTCCGTTTGCTCGTCATCCTCTCGGTCAGTTTGAGTGTGTGCAGGAAATGACTCTCGTATGTAATCCAGCGTTGGTCCACCACGCTAAGAGGAGTCTGGTGTAGCAGGAAAAGTGAAGGTCTGAGGAGTGGAAAGAGACCTGGTTAAAGTGTGTGGCCTCAGGAAGGTTTCTGTGGAAACATCACAAGCATAATTTTTGGATTTTTCTGTGCTTGTCCATCCAAGCGTCAAGCTCGTGCTCTTCTTCTGTTGTGCTGTCTTGGAAACAAAACGAAAAACTCCACCTGTGACGCGTCACACCGTCGTCTCAATCTTCTCGATGATCTCCACCGTGGACTTGGACGGCGACAGCAGCGTGCACTCGTCCTGCTCCCAGAGGCTCGCCGGGCTGGATTCGCCGTCAGTGCTCAACTCCTCGTCCTCCTCCTCGTCTTCCTCGTCCTCGTCGTCCTCGCACGAGTCCTCGTCGCACGACTCCATGTAGTGCAAGCCCAAGGCGTTGATCCCCGAGTCCTCCGAGCTGGAAGGCGAGGAGCAGTGGTCCATTTTTGGAGCGTTTTGGCCCAGTTTGCCCGGAGCGTGTCCCGCTTGAGCGGCTTGTTTGCGCGGGCGTTGGGTTGGCGACACCCGCGGTTGTTGAGGAAGAGAAGGAAGAGGAGCAGGAGCAGGAGGAGGGGTGGGCGGCGACGGCGAGGGACGCTGCACGTAGCACATCTTGCCGTTGATCCGTTTGACGATGTAGTCGTCCACAAAGAGGTCGGAGATGATGCAGAACTTGGGCGAGTCCGGGCAGGGCGGGGCTCGGAAGTTGTGGGCGGACCCGAGGAGGCGCTCGGTCAGGGAGATGGACAGGTTGATGGTGTGGGAGTGGTCGGAGGGCGTGGCTGGAACTGGGGTGCTGGGAAGCTGGCAGACGCTGGTCATCGGCTGGTACACGTATTTACCTAAAGAGAGAGAGAGAGAGACGGGGGTGGAGTCAGAATTAGGGCTATAAATGACAAGTTTCATCACGATACTGCAAAGTCCGCTACGATACGATTTGTGTTCGGTTCGATTCAGGAGTTAGATTGATATGATGCGATAAGATGATCAATGTTTTCATTTTGGATCAATGTTATGGATTCGTTGATCGTTGAGCTGATCGATCGCTCAATTTTTCTATCAATATATTGCTACAGCCCTTGTTAGAATGCTAAAAATAAGAGTTTTTATTCCTAAGCTTTCAAACGAAAATCAATCAAACGTTCTTTAGAAAGTGTCTTTTGTGCAGAAAAAGTTACGTACAATTTAAAATATAATCAAATAAAATTATGCATATTTAAATTAGCTAAAAATGAAATTTAATTATATAATTAAGAAAATGCTAAACTAAAAAGTATTTCTCAGGATTTCTTAAGACTCAGACCATGCCATGCCACAAAAAGACAGAAGAGATATTATGAAGATCTTACGGAAACATTTATGTTCATAGAGCATCACACATTTTCTTTCCTAATATAATTTTTAATAATTTTAGATTTGTTTTTCAGTCTTTACACAATATATCGTTAAATGCCGATGAATTTGTATTAACCTCATGGCACTGAAACAGATTTTTAATCGATAAATAATCTGAGAAGAGGATGCAACTGACAGTTACCGTGGTTAGAGCAGATGTGTCCAGCATACGTACGTAGTAGAGGTCAAGCGATATTGGTTTTTCGGGGATGATGTCAATACCGATTATTGCTAGTTAACCGATATTTGGAATCGATACGCTGCACTGGTGTGAGTGACAGCAAGGCTTCAGCGAGACTGTTGTGGGCGGGACATTAAACGAAGCAGCGAGGCGAGAGCAAACGGCACAGAGAGAAGAGACGGCAGTGGAGCCACAGTAGCGCACCTTGTAAACTTAATATCAGTGATGATCTAAATAAAATGCCGTCAGGCCCCGATAATCGTTCGACCCTTAATACGTGGAGAATGTAAATGAAGTAAAAACTGACATGTTAAAGCAAAAGTTTCACATAATAAGATGCAATATCCCAAACTGTGGAACAATTTGAGGCCCAAAAGACAGGAGGCAGAACTGGAGGTTGCACAGCTCAAGATGTTAAGGTTCTCTTTGGGAGTGACGAGGATGGATAGGATCAGGAATGAGTTCATCAGAGGGACAGCTCATGTTAGATGTTTTGGAGATAAAGTCAGAGAGGCCAGACTGAGATGGTTTGGACATGTCCAGAGGAGAGACAATGAGTACATAGGCAGAAGGATGCTGAGGTTGGAGCCACCAGGCAGGAGGCTGAGAGGAAGACCAAAAAGGAGATTTATGGATGTGGTGAAAGAGGACATGAAGTTAGTTGGTGTGAGGGTAGAGGATGCAGAGGCTAGGACTAAATGGAGACAGATGATTCGCTGTGGCGACCCCTGAAGGGAAAATCCGAAAGAGGAAGAAGAAGAAGAAGAAGAAGATGAGATTAAGCACTCTACTGTATATGGCAAAAGTGCAGCAATTCATATAAATAATATGTTAATGATATTAATCAGCACAATCTTTATAATCACGAAAAAGAGCTCGTCTTCTTGACATATCGACATCAGTCTGCAAGTCAGGAGGAGACACACATACAGTATAAAGAATGACTTTCTTGTTGCCTGAGAGAACAGATCTGGCGAACAGGCCTCGTGCGATCCTGTCATTTTCAGACCTCCATGATGCCAGCCTGCGAATGCGAGCGCACGCCGTTTCCCGCAGAGCTGAAATGGACTCCTCGCTTCCAGAACGTTCCTGAGAGAGGGAGAGGCGGCCACTCGCCGTACAAACCGTCTCTGTTGCAAAAACCCACGTATACATCCGGCGCGACGCCGAGCCGACGAGACCCACGTCGACAACAACGCTTTCCACAGAGGGACGTAAACTCCATTTTGAGCGCTCTCGGCTAATGGTTTCTACAGTAATAACACTTCAGCGTCCTTTTGCTGACCTCATGGGGTCAGAAAAATGTTTCTTCTTCCCGGAATCACCGGCTGACGTTAGTTGTGACTGTGTGTGTTTTTCATCTCGAGAGTAACAACGGACATGTCTGGGCATGTCCTTCACATTGCTGTCAACAATGTTGATTATTACCTGAGGTTTTTTCCTACAGTTTTGGTGCTAGAAACTTGGTTCCAACTCTACGACGTGGTCTGTTGCGGTGTGGGCTGCTTCTATACACGTTTTTGATTCATTCACAAATTCTCTCCATTTTTTTGGACGTTTTTCCCCCCCATAGGCTAACATGGGACTCAAATTACACGCTTTATTACACACCGGCGTTCTATTCGAGGTTCCGTGGTCCTTTTCACATATCTGTAACCGCACACTCGTCTTTTTCATCCTTTTTTTCCTGTCGTTTATTTTTATCCATAGGAACCCACTCGTTTTCTCCCATTAAGAATACATGAGATTTGAGAAACGAAAGCTTTCCTTCGCCTGTTTTCACTCGACAGTTCGACACAGTTCTTATGCCGCCTCAGACCACCTCACTGAACACATCCGTTTTAGCCCACATTTGTCTTTTTCTTGCGTTTATCATCCCTCGTTCTTTCCCCATTCACTTCAATGCATTTTTATCAAAGTCTTTCTACTCACAGTTTTGATGTCACAGCTGCAAAACTTGAGCAACGACACTGGCATTTTCACATTCAGCAGCTGTACTTCACGTTAGCTTGATCATGCCGTCTTAAACGTAGTGGGTTACTTCCAAAAACATTTCCTCTAGCGCTGAATCGAGTTTTCAGTACAATAGCTGAACTTTTGAGCGCTGGCAGCTATTCAGCAGCGCGGAGTCATATGATTTACACACACACCCACGCACACCCGCAGTCCACGTTCAGATCAGATGAAATGGGGGTAAAAGCTGTGGGTTTTCGTGTCTGAAGCATTTATCTAAATGACAATAACCTTTACATAATTACGGCTCCGGCAATATGACAGTACAGTTCTAAATCGGGGCTGGAAGTGCGAGTTGTATAAATGGATTGTTTGGCTTTCAGGCCTTAGGGAGGGAAAAAGGTGTAGGAAATAACATCAGTGATGATCCAACCATAAATCTTTCTCTCTCTCATTTTTATAGCGTTGTCTTGTTCTCTTTCTTGCAGCTAAAGAATTCCGAAAGCCGTTATTTATGCTTTTTAAAAAATGTCTTCATACATCGCAGTGCCCTATTTCCTTTCGTGTTGGAATCCCCCGAGAATAACACGAACAGTCTGATCGTTCTCTTTGATTAATTCAAGCTGCTCCCGTGTGAAGTCCAGTGAGGCGCTGCAAAAGCATTCATTGTTCCCGTTGACCCAGAAGCGACTCGAGGGTGTCACGCCGGATCGAGGATCGTGTTAATGTGAACCTGTGATGATGACAAATACTCATCTTCATCACATGCGGGAGCTGAGATCCTTATGTAACCGAACCTAGCAAAAATCTATCATATTACCTTAAGGACAATCAGTCCCTCCAGCTTTTCACGTCTTTTTTGAGATTATAGCAGCCTAAAATGCCTGATTTTGCAATGAAAGTTGTGGTGTTTTTAGCAAAAAAGGTTTTTTCCCTCTATAATTATTCTTTAACTATTCAATTTAATTAATTAATTAATTACTTAGAAAAAATCATCAAAACCACAATTATTTTTGTTAACCATTAACCATTTAGTTATTTTTGAAAGTAAATTTGAGGCGTATATATCGCACACGTTTCCAAACGTAAAAAAGGAAGTGAGCTTGCTGACATACGGCCCCATTCTTTGTAGGAAATGGCAATGATTGGTCAAAAATGGTGGAAAAGTTGTGGTAATTGGTCACGCAACATAAACGGTCGTTTTTCTCTGAAACCTCCGTTGCGACAAGCGACTGGTTTTGCAGAGTCACATATAATGTCATGAGAAAATCTAGAAAAACCGAATCCTCTAAAGGATCCGTCTTGTAATGTGTACAAATTTCTTTTCTTCTTCACAAACGTAAGATAATTTAAGCATTGCAAAGGAAGTGTCTTGTTTAAAACAGCAACCCAGCATGTACAGTAGTAGGAATATGAGTGACTGGAGAACCGTCCAGTAAAAACGCAGTCTCCATGATTTCACGACACGGCTATTGCTGGAGATCGTGCTGTGGGTGGACTGTAATAGTGAGGACAGGCCTAAGCTGGATTTAACAGTCTGTTCAACAGCATTTCCTGTTGACCTCTTAACAGAGCATTAACGCAGGGAGACAAAATGATTTGGTATGGGATTATAACAGTAGGCCGGGATTACGTCTCCCGAAGATGCATGAATAAGCACACAGAAGCCGCAGGTTTGTGGATTAGGTCTGCCTTATTCCGCGCTCTTGTTTCAATTTCTGCCGCCGCTACAATCAGCGAGTCTAGACAGGAAAACTCGGAGAGAGAAGATCATTCTGATCTTGTTGAGTTGGGAGTTCAGTAACCTGTGTGTTGGAGTTTGCTGATGAGAAGACTGCGGAATATTAGGGCAGATGGGTGTTTTTCAGGAAATTGTGAGGTAAAAAGTCGAAATTATGAGGTAAAATTTTGAAATTATTTGAGAAAATGTCATTATTATGAGGTAAAAAGTCAAAATTTTGAGGTAAAACTTTGAAATTGTGTGAGAAAATGTCATTATTATGAGGTAAAAAGTCAAAATTTTGAGGTAAAACTTTGAAATTCTGAAAAAGGATGTCATGATTAAAACTTGGTGTCACAATTTTGACTTTTTGCCTCATAATTATGACTTTCTACCTCATAATTTTGACTTTTTGCCTCATAATTATGACTTTCTACCTCACAATTTTGACTTTTTGTCTCATGATAATGACATTTTGTCACATAATCTTACCTTTTTACCTCATAATTTCACATTTTTGCCTCACAATCCCGAGTAACATTAATTTTCTCTATTTGTAAGAGCGAGAGCACGAGAGGTGGTATGGTGAGCCATGAGGGGGTGTTTTCCAGTACCATCGCTAACCGCGAGTTGGCACTTCCCTCCCTGAAGTGAGTTTTTGCAGGGTGGGCTGGCTGGATATAAAATATCGAACAGCAACCAAAAACGTATCAATTATAACTAGACACAGATGAGTCTTGTTCTGCAAAACAGAAAAGCGTGTTTAACAATGAAGAGCAGCCAAAATGTAGCATAGCAGAGTTTAGCCGCTAAGCTAGCTAAAGCTATGTGATGACGTGTATCGAAGCAGCCCATATTGCTGTAGGCCTCACGTTTTGGAGTAGGAGGAGTAGCGTTAACATCAATACGTGTAATTAGCTACACTGCTCCTCCCGCATCGTCGTCTTTAACACACCGCCACACACAGTTTCTCTTGCACTCCTCGTCCTCCCACTGTCTTTTTCTCCACACATCCATTCCTGTCCCTCTCTCTTTTAAACCGCCCACCCAGCCCTTATTTCTCGGCTCTGCTTTTTCCCCCTCCGACTCTCCCCCACACTCTCACGTCTCGCACTCGTCAATAATTGCACACACCGAGTCAGTCGCTTGTCTGGCGTTCGAGGGCAGCCGCAGATGAGGACTGATGAAAGGCCCGGCATGAGTCGTTCATCAAAATTACACAAGCAAGGATGAGGTCGGTGCACACACTCCGCTCCTGACCTGGCATATATTGCGAGAGTGTGAGTGTGTCTCTATATTGAGGCACGCTTTAGTGCAACCTTGGTTAGGGCTGGATGATATGATATGATATGATATGATATTACCTTGATTACGATTATGACTGTATGATGTTTTTGTAATTTTGCCGTCGTAGTTCACTGATAAGGTCTGTATTGTAAAAATGCTCAACTAAATGCTCTAATGAAAGACTGATGTATGTGATTTTAATGAGCAATTATTTGAATTTACTGAAGTTAATGAGTGACCGTCTGTCATCGTGAACGCACCACGGCACAGTGCACCACAACTAAATGTGACCTCTGCGTTTGACCCCTCCGTGAAGGAACAGTGGGGACGGTACCATGTATTTACTTATGGGAGTGTAATTATTATGCTGTGTTAGTTAGGAAAGCTGTATTTGAGTCAAGTATTTCCATAAGCATAACAGAATAATCTCAGTCATGTATTCAGACATTTTTAAAGCATTATTTTCTGTTTTCTGCTTTAAAAAAGCTCAGAGCTCAGATTTGTATCGTATCCAAATTTATAATATCATTATCGTATCGGACATAACAGTGAAATCGTGCCATGTCTAGCTTCTACTCCCTTACCCCTTTTCCGCTACTCTGATTCCCGTGCCGGTTCCCAATTTTGGAACCAGTGCCGCACTTTTCCACAGAACAAAAATTGGTGCCGGTGCCCTAAGACCGGCCCCGAACCGGCTCCTAAACTTTGCTGGTCTAGCAGCGAGAACCCGTGACGCCACGAGAGGTAGCTTTAGAAGAGAAAATGGCGGAGAGCCAAAGTCCGGTAACGTGGAGCGCGGAAGAAATGAAAGCTCTTCTAGCAATATGGACGTCCAGATTCAGCAGAAACTGGAAAGTGCACAAAGAAATTAGAAGGCGTATGAAGAAATAAGGGAAGAACTAAAAGTTGCAGGCTTCGTACGAACAACCGTTCGTTTAGTGGGCGTGAACTGCGACGTATTATCATGCAGCTCCCGCTGAGCTCCCTGGTTTTGTCAATATAACCTTGTGCTGAATTGTATGAACTGAACATGGGAGGGTTTAACATGCACAAAATAAGTGTATTATTGCCACACTATTGCAACTGTAATCCCTTTTTCTGCCGTAAGGAGAATACTAGTCTGCTTTATTGGCAGTGTATTTAATTAGCACATGCTGGCCCTAACGTTCATGTAAAAACCACTTTGATGTCAAGGTCTGAAGGACTGAAGACGGGAGTTATTAAATTTTATAGCGATCGCCAAACCGCAGCCCGTCGTCAGCCCTGAGCTAGAATACAAAAAACTGGCAAAAGAAGAAAACTTGTGGCCCTGAATCATGACAGGCTTTTAAAGTGAAACTGAATACAAGCCTTTTTTTTTTTTTTTTTACCCCTGAGATGATCAGAACGGCTCGGTGCACAAGGGCAGACAGAGACTTTCCGCTCTCATAAAATGATAAAAGCTCACCTATGGCAAAAACCACTTTCTCAGCATAGTCAAAGGGGCCAGAGAGAAAGCCAGTGATGTTGAAAGTATGCATATGAGGTACAGTAAGGGCATATTTTTACACCAAGTGAATGTAAATCCCTCTTTTTCCCCTCGTAGGGGGAGTAAACAAGGGTTCCTGTGGAGGACAACTCTGTCAAATGTTCATAAAACAGCAAACAACAAAAGACAGGTAACAAATGCAGAAAGAGAGCGAGAGATAGGGGGAGGGGACGAAGGAAGACAAACGAGGCTGTATTCCCCCGGGTTTGCGGAAACCTCCTCTGTAATGCAACTCTCAAAGGAGCCTTCTGAATTAAAAACCCAATCAGTATTCATTTATTCAGCACTGAAACTCGCTGTGTGTGTGTGTGTGTGTGTTAGACACGCATGCCTAGTGGTGGGATTACTTCAACGGTGCCTTCTCAGTATGAAGTACATTTAAATACTGAGGTGCTAATATTTAAAAACAAACGTTTCACATTAATATTTTAATATTTCTATTTTTTTCTCCCCCTTATCACCACCTCTCCAGTCCCTGCCAGGCTGAGACTCCCAGAATGCCTTCCTCTGTTCCGCTTCCAACTGGAATGGTTTTCCAAAAGGAAAAGTAAATCAACAACGTACAGCTGCTCCGAAGTGGGACAAATGTCAATCAGGCTCCTCGGAGGAAACCGCTCCGGGAATGGTGGTAACTGTCGTGTTTAAGATGTTGGAGTAGCTAGCTAAAATTTAGCGATGGCACCGATCCGATGTGTGACCCTCCACGGCGAAACCAGTCGCTTGTCGCAAATTTTCAAAATTGAGTTATGATGTTTTCATGAAAGGGCATAAAACAAGCTTCAAAACGATACCTATATGGAATGAATGGGACGACATATGACTGGAGTCGGGTTTCTCCTGTCACGCCAAGTGAGAAACGGAGAAATCTGCCTTTGAAGTTGACTATCGCCGTAGCACTCACAGACGCTTGGTGCGGTCGCGGCTACGTTTGCATTTACGCTAGCCTACGCTGCATTCACAGCCACACGGATAGCCTACCTGCGTTAGGTTAACTGAACTCGGGAGACGAAGATGGATTCCGGAGAAATATCTTCACGCTAGTCAACCAGTGGATTTACCATAAATATTGGAGTAGAGCGGTCAAAACAGAAACTTTGAACATTCTGCTGGAATTGAATTCCTCACCTCAAGAAAGTCACGTTTTTAGGATGGAAAGGGTAAGTTTTTCAGCCAAATTGATTCACAACAGTACAGTATAGACCTTCCACTGTTTCAAAACACTAAAACCAAAAAATCCAAAATTTCACCCCACGCAACATAAACGCTCATTTTTCTCGGAAACCTCTATTGCGACCAGCGACTGGTTTTGCCGTGGAGGGTCACATATGTGGATTAGATATAGGTCTAATTACGACTCAAACAGCTGGACCGGGTATCGGTGTATCGCTTTGAGCCGATCTGTAAATGCGCGCACGCTCGATTCGTTACGCACGGGAGTGGCACTACGGTAAAGCTGGTTTATTGTTTGACATTCTCGCAAATTCCTACATATTGATATGACAATGAGCAGAACAAGCAGCGCAACACGCTATTCAACTATTTCCTTAACCATAACAATAATTTCAGTCATAAAGCATTATTTTCTGTTTTCTGTATAAAAAAAGACTGTATCGGATTTGTATCATATCAGCGGACATCCAAATTTTCAGTATCGGTATCAGACATAAAGTATCGTGGCACGTCTACTAAAATCGGATGCTCCCGGACGTCACAACTACTAACACAAATTCAGCCAATCCCTGCAAATTCATTTCTACTGTGCAATTTTTCCGCAATTTTTGACCAATTGTCGTTTCCCGCAATACGTTGAGCCATACGTCAACCAACACACGTCCTTGTTACGTTTAGAAGACACAGAAAACGTGTGTGATATAAACGCCTCACATTTACCTTCAAAAATAATAATGATTAATGGTTAATCAAAAATAATAGTGGTTTTGTTCCCTTCATTTTAATTCATTGCTAAAGAATCATTATTTAAAAAAATTCTGCATCTTTGACTTGCTCTCGCAACTTTATTGCAACAAACCTTTTTACCCGTCCGGGACTTGAACCGACAACCTTCTGGTCACAGGGCCAACTCCCAACCGTCACGCCACCGCAACTGCCCTAAACTGGAAGTATCCATCTGTTTAAAATCCGATAAAAATGGAACCTTATAACTGAGAGTCATGATTAAAGGGACGGTGAAGTCTCATCTCTTGCCACAACTTGCTTTACACTAGTTGCGGAGTGAGGAAAAAAGGAATCCTGGACGTGAATGTGAGATACATCTTAAACAGGCTAGAAGAACACATCTGTCTCTGTTTTGATTCCTGCCAGCTGCTCATTTCAATCCCCAATTACGAAATTAGCCGGAAAAGAGCCTCAATTTATTTGTGTTTAAATCTGCTATTATCGGTTTCAGTCACAAGCCAAATGCGTATGTAAGGCCTCGTCCACACGGACGTTTCAAAAGGAGCGCCCTCTGAACGCCACACGCGTTTTTGCTGCGTTTTGTAGCTGCGTTCGATTGGCGTTTCACAGGCGTTCGCAATAGCGTCGTTTTGCTCGCGTTCGTCGGGATTTTGACGCCAAGAAAACGTCGCATGCAGCGTTTATTTGACGCCACCCGAACGCGCAGCCGGCCAAACGCCGGTGCTAAACGCCCGTGTGGACACTTTGATTTGCTCCAATGAGCAGAAAAGCGGTCGGCGTTCAGTCGGCGCTCACCTGGCGCCACGAACGCCAGAAAAACGCCCGGATCGGACGTCCGTGTGAACGAGGCCTAACTCACCATGGCCAGAAAGTGGCTCAGAGGGTTCCCTGGCCTGAGAGCGTCCCAATTAAGATGTTCATACCCAGGTGAGAAGGCTGCCGAACTAATTAAGCCTCTTAATCAGTTAAACTAATTAGAGAACTGCGTACACACACTCGCAAGAGGTTAGAAATAAAAGCCACACACACACTCTTTATGGCTGACTTCTCACACCGTTACTACAGTCATGTGAGACGCAGCAAACTGCTTTTAGGTCTGTGTGGAAAGTTTAAAAAGTGTGTGTAGTTACCATTTCTTGTCTGGAGACTAGGGATCCACGATATTGGCCCGACACCGATTTTCATACGTTTATCTACCGATGCCGATAAATGAGATAAAAGGCAGAGTCGAGCGCGTAAAGACAAGAGATTTTGCTCGCCCCAAAGTTCCTCTGCACGCCCCGAATTTTGGCAGAAAATTTACGGATTTCTAACACAGCACCAAGTCAAGCGAGCAGAGCATTTTGAGCGTTTAAAAAAAAGTCACTTCCTGCCCTATGTAGTGTTCCAAGTCAAATAGGGCACGTTTGACACTCCATGTGCACTACCTAGTGCACAGAGAGGAGTTAAGCTACAACCCCGGCTATTTCCTGAGATGCATACTACCACAAGTATGATACGAGTACCTAGGGGTGGGCGATATATCGAACATACTCGACGTATCTCGGCTTGTTCCACGCGCAATGTAGTAAATGACTATATCGTGACCATCGAGTATGAATCCTAACGTTACTGTTAAACAGACGCTTTCGCTTTCCAGTTTTGCTTTTCTGCCCCGTCAAAGCAGACAGCTCGCGCCCCCGCCCCTCCAGAAAACCCTAGTATGGCGCATGCGCGTTTTGTACCGCTTCCGCTCCCCCGCCTACGGCGTCACATCAATGCCAAAACTAGAGCGCGCAAAATGGCTTGGCGCAAAAAATTTCGCGGGCGTAAATTTCAAAGTCGCGAGCGCCAACGTGAAACTCGAGAGCACAGAATTAAGAATCGAGTGCGCGGTTGTGATAATATTGCGCACAAACTGTATTTTTCCTCTCTCGAATGTCTTTTTCCTCTCGATGTGTTAAATGTC
>JAVGVS010001583.1:0-18266 GCA_032718565.1 Distichodus sexfasciatus
GATGGACGGATGGATGGATGGACAGATGGATCGATGGACGGATAGATCGATGGACGGATGGATGGATGGATGGATGGATGGATCGATGGACGGATAGATCGATGGACGGATGGATCGATGGACAGATAGATAGATGGACGGATGGATGGATATACTGATAGATAGACAAAAACTTGGGGTCGACCGATGAGTGCCTAGATGACTACCAGTAATTTTTGAAAATGATATGACAATAAAGTGACTTTTTTGTCTCGTATTCATTACATCTCTTGCAAAAGCTAAAGTAAAAGTGGCTCTGGATTTCGCGGAGTTTTGAAGTGAGGGAGTGGGGTGTGTGTGTGTGTTCTTGAGCTGACCCCGTGATTGCGCGTGAACCCGGCAAAGTTTGTAAATAAGAACCTTGTTTAAAAGAGCGACAAACAAGGTTATTTACTGGTCATCTAAAAGTCAAAAATAGTTCCTTTCACCCCAAAACAAGCGCTCCTGTTCCTAATCACCATCAGCCACAATTTCCCATCATCTCCCTTTTTCTCTGATCCGATATCAATCCCTCTGCATCGCCCAACAAAAACCTACAGAGACGCAGACACTTTCAGGTTTCTGCAAGCAAGCTGGCGAAACACGCTTCCATCTTGGTCTGCATCCTCTGACTCCATCTCGCAGCTGCCCAGAGGGCGGCATGATGCGCAGGCACGGTAGCCAATCAGATGCCACGTCTGCTGATTCAACACCAAACATTTATTTTGTAACAACGTAGCGTTCTGTCACGCTGGATCACTGTTCGTAACTATCGTCGAGGTTGAGAGCGACGCCACTGCAGGTGCTGCTGCTGCTGCTGCTGCTAACGGTTCGGCTTTGGTTTGTGCCACATGTCTCGCAGCTGCACAAGCAGGCTCCACCCTCGACTCAATGTTTACTGTTTAGACTGACGCAACAAACAAAAACGAAACATGTGACAAACTGTTTACTCCGGTGTTCTGACCACACGTCTCTCGAAAAACCAACCTCGGTGTTCACCTTCGACATAAATCCATGGACACATGGAGGGATAGATAAATAGATAAACAGATAGATAGATAGATAGATAGATAGATAGATAGATAGATAGATAGATAGATAGACATAAAAAATGTGAAATTCCTACGTAGCAGCGGTGTAAATCCCAAGTTTCATTGCGATAATGATATTATATCGATTCAAAGGACAACCATTCAATGTCTGACCGATACGATTTCGATTCGATTGAGATCAAAAGCTGGCAATCGATAAACGATTAAACTTGACCAAAAGCAGTGTTTACAGTCCAACTTTTTCACCTCCGATACCGATGTCGATACTTTGGGTATGGGCCGATCCCGAGTACCGATCCGATACCAGTTTTAATGAATAAGTTGTGTATTTCTCTGTGACGAGGAGATTATTATTGTGTTGTGCTTAATGACTTAAATACTGTTTTCCACCAACAACAATGCAATAATTACACACACTCAAAAATTATTCATTTAAACACAGCTCTGTAACTCTGTGAGGGTCCACTCAAACCATCTGGAACACAGCGATTGCGAGCGAGAGCTGGTGTTGTTAAGGAAATCAAACTGTATCGGATCGACATCCTATCCACATATCGGATCGGTGCGTCCCTAACGTTTACACAGTTCACTGTATCGTCACCCGCCCCTGCTACGTAGCGGCCTTTGTGAGACCGACGTGCCCCGATTTATAGGGGAAAGCGGGTGGAAAAGCTCTGGGTGTAATTAGCGTCGGGGCGACTAATGGGTCTGTGTGTACGTCGAGGCCGCGGCCGCGGGCCAACAGATGCGAGAGCTCGCTAAAAGCCAATTCCCTCCAGACCGCAGTGTTTTCATGTCGGCGTGCCTGGCATTCCTTTTGCACTTTCGAGTCAAAAAGAAATTCCAATTACCGCCCGACGCCGCCGCGCCGAAAATAGGAGAGGGCGGTAAGTTTAACGGAAAACCAGCTAACGCCGTCATCAAAGAGACGCCCCGACGCTAAGCGTTTCTATAGCGATAAACACAAACAGGTTTACAGGCTCTCTGACGACGCTGGTGACGGGTTGCGCTAATGTACATTTTTTTATCATTTTTGAAATAGTTTCTGTGTCAACAGGATAAATAAATGAATAAGAATCAAAAATCGTTTGCTAAATAAAGAAATTAGGGATTAACCGATGATCATCCTGGATGATTACCGTCGACACTGAACATTTTTACTCAGTAACTTATAAACTTTTTAAAACATCATTTAATTTTTTAAAAAATAAATATGTATAAATAAACAAATAAATAAATAAAAAAGCATTAAAAATCTTTTGCTAAATAAATAAATTAGGGGTGAACTGATAATCGACCAAACATTTAATTGGTAACTTTTTAAACATACATTTTTAAACTCATTTGGAAATGTTTATTTTCTATATCGATAGGATTAACAAATAAATAAATGTATTTTAACGTATTTATTATATTCAAATTTTTTCCTTCATTTTATTCTGTTCCCAAACTGTGCCTCACATTATTTTTGTCCAAATTATGAAACGAGGAAGAACATAACGAACGCAGTCGAGTCAGTGCTAATAAAGCCGCTGTTTTACGAGTAGAGGTGAGTGTGTGGGAACTGTTCGAACTCTTGTGTGTGGACGTGTCAAAAAGCTCCGGCTCGTTACTCCTGCCTCTGGGAGCCGATCTTTGGCGCAGAACCCGCCGAGAGCACGGGTCGTATCCCTGGTCGGGGCCGATACCGATTATTATTACTTCTTGAAGAGCACGATAATCGCTATTTTTTAACTCACGTACAGTATTTCAGGAAATTAAATTTGAGTGTATTACACTAAAAATGAAATGAGATGTCATAAAAGTTTTACGTAAATAATAGCAACGCTATTCTCTAAAGCTGTATGTTTTAAATCCATTCGGAATACATTAATACGAAAAAAATTATGAATTCTGTAACGTTAACGGTAACTAGTGCCCGACAGAGAGGCAATTTAATAAAGATTTCATTTCAATTATTGGTGATACCGATAGTCAATGTTTTTCATGCTCATATCTGTCGTTGCCGATAAACGAGGAAGGCAGAGTCGAGGGCAAGTGCAGGCAGAGTTGAGCGCGTAAAGACAAGATATATTGCTTGCCGAAGTCCCACTGCGCACTTAGAATTTTGCGACAAAAGTAATATCATAACTCTGATATTTCTAACACAGCAGCAAGTCAAGTGGAGCGAGGGCGGAGCGTTTCCAGCGTAGTGCATAACATTTTAAGAAAAAATCTTTTCCCGTCCTATGTAGTGTACCAAGTCAAATAGGGCGCGGGTGACACTCCATGTGCACTACCTGGTGTATAAAGAGCCGTTAAGTTATAACCCTGGCTATTTCCTGAGATGCATACTACCACATAGAAAAGTATGATGAGCGATTAACCTACCATACTATTAAGTGTGGCAGTACCCGGCTCGGGACACAGCCCATGTGCAGCAAAGTGAAGCGAACACGCAATTTAGTCAGTTAAAAACGTTTCACGTGAGCAGGAAGAGTTGAGCGTGTAAAGACGAGAGATTTTGCTCGCGAACGTTCCACTGTGTGCTCAGAATTTTGGATTCAGAATTTGAAGACAGAAGGTACGGTCCGTAAAAATCTCGGACCTCGGACTTCGGACATGCCTGGCACTTAATAAATGCATCATGAAATATCGGCTGGAAATATCGGGCAAATCTAAGCTTCGGTTTGATGTCGATGACTTGAACAAGAAGCAATTATCGTCCGATTCCGATATGATTCCTATGTCATCGTACATCCCTGGTATCGATCTGACGCCGGATCCCTTTCCGAAATTTGGAACATTTCGCATGTTTATCCCCTGAATAAAAACAGGTGCTGGTGTGACACGGTCGTAATGTCATCATCCGGCTAAAGTCAGAGGAAATACAGTAGATGAACACACGCTGTTGAACGTATTAACAGAAAATAGCTATTAACATACTTTTAAAAATAATCAAATAAACCGACATGAGCAAGATCGTGCCCATTAGAGGTGGGGTGAAGGCGGGTTTCAATTCAGTTTCCATTAACTGCCCAAACCCGGTCGCCACGTCACCCGAAAACCCGAGAGCGTACGTCAAACACCTGCACAGCAGAACCGTTCGGGGAGGGGGAAAAAAACCCCAAAACGCTGGAGAGGGACGACAGGCGGACGCCACATGTATGTAGTAGACAGACTCTCGCTCTCGCTCGAAATTCCCGCCGGCTGAGCTGATTACAAAAGCAGCTCGCGAGCAGTGAGTCCAAAAACAGGTGGTTCGCAGCACCACCGAAGGGAGGTCCCGAGGTTCCGGAAAGCAGCTTCCGCGGAGCGCGAGACGGCATAAAACAGACGTTTTGGACTTGTAACCCGCCACGAAGGTGTAACGGAGACAAGGAGGTTTCACAGATTGGAATAAAAGCACTAAAATAAATATTAAAAATAAATGTCAAATGATTAGTAGCTTGTGCTTGAAGAGTTACATACAGAGGTGTCGTTTATTACTGTAAAACATGGTTTTAAGTCGGTGTGTGTGTGTGTTTCCGTGTGTGTGCGCTCTTCCATTAGAAAAATAAATATTCCAGCTGGTACTGAACTATGAGGGTCAAAAACCAACCAACAAAAAAACCCCAAAACAAATGTTCATTAATCGTAATCGAGGTAAAATGCTGAGTTAATCGTGATACTGATTTCAGCCTGGTATCGGGCCAGCCCTAGTTGGAGCTTCTGCATCAATGAGAGCCAGAGAGACGCTAATAAAAGAGCGGAAAAGCGGGAGGGACAAGCGTCAAACCGAGGAGAGGCACCGGTCAGGCTGGAACCTCCACCGTTAACGCCGTGTCGCCCCCCACAGCAGGCCTGGCGGGAGTCAGCGAGAGAAGAGACAGCAGAGGAGGAGGAGGAGGAGGTTCGCTCCATCAGAAGCCGTTGTCAGTAATTATCCCCAAAAAAGGCGGCTGGGGATGAGACGGAATGGCAGCACGGGGGGCAGGGAGAAGAAAAACATGGAAAACAGAGGGAGGAGAGGGAGACTTCGAGAACGAGAGAGAATTCATTTTTTTAAGTATTAAAAACCACAATTATTTGATTAATCATTAAGTTATTTTTCACGGTTAAATATCATTCGTTTTTAATCACAACATCGCCAAACCCTGGAGGGTCTGAAATGGAAAAACAGCCAATATCATATCGAAGGGAACAGATGGAAGAGTGTAAAAAGACGTCAAAAACACAGATAAAGAAGTGCGGCCTGTTTTTTCAGTTGAGGAACCAAAGGTGGCGTTCCATCCATCACTAAAAACTGTAAATAGAACAGTGGGAACAGAAAAACGGAAAGAAAATGAAGGAAGGAAGGACACACGGAGCTAGACCCCCGTCTGCTATCACACGTGCTTGCCATTTAGCTGTTTGGGAAGGTAAACGCCGCGCTGGCCTCCTTTTCCCTCCTCTTTGATGACTCCACGTTGAAAGGGAAGTATAAACGCCGCGCAGTCACGGGACAGGCATTTCGGAGACGGGAGTCACGCTGTCAGAAACGGAGGAGGCCGGCGGGCGGATTTGGGGAGTCATATTGCCGGCTCACGCCAGGCACAAACGGTGGTATTTACAAGCGGTCGGACACGGCTCAGACAAAAGCAGCATTTTTTTCCTTTTGTTGCCAAAGCCTTTAAACGACGTCGCGGCTTCACCTCTGTTTATGAACTTCTGTCAAAAAACGTATTAAAGCGTGAACCGGGCGGTGATTTAGGCAGTGATTTAGCGAACGGTTAGGGAGTTGGTCCCGTGATGAGAGGATCACCGATTCAAGTCCCGGACCGCTAAAGGTACCAATGAGGTACTCACGAGAAAGGTAAAGGTACCGTTCGTCCCCAAGCACTGCTATCCACCAAAAAGCTGCCCACTGCTCCTGTATGGATGGGTCAAATGCAGAGGTCACATTTCGTTGTGGTGCAATGTGGGCCATCGTGCAGGGGGCAGTTGGTAGCGCCCTTGATCAGAAGGTTGTCAGTTTGAATCCCGGACCGGTAAAGGTACCACTGAGATACAGTCCTGAAGCACTGCTTCCCACCAAAAAGCTGCCCACTGCTCCGTCACGGATGGGTCAAATGCAGAGGTCAGGACATTTCGGTCAGGCAAGGCTCAGGAAGTGAGCATTCATCTGTGAAGGAGCGGTGGGCAGCTTTATTTATGCAGGGCATGGGGAGCAGTGCTTGGGGACGGTACTTTGTTCATGAGTACCTCAGTGGTACCTTTAACGGTTCGGGACTTGAACCGGCGACCTAATTAGGTGAGAAAAAGAGCGAGCCTTTACAGCTTTTATTGTTAAAAAAAGAAAAAAAAAAACACTAAACTTCTGTCCCGACTTGTGACGCAAATTTGGCTACAATTTGATCTGAGACAGTTCAGAAAATGACCTTACAGGCTCGGCAAATAAAATCAGCACTTGACCAACGAATGAGGCCAGAAAACGCACGTGCGGGCGTAAGAGAGTTACATCATTAATTACGAAAACACGCTACACCTCCCACCTCGCTCGTTAAAGTGGTTTGGGACGTTTTTGGTCGCTTTCTGAATTGCACCTTTCAGCAAAACACCTAAAAGCCACACTTACACTTTTGACCTCCCTCGTAAAAGTGTTTTGGGATGAACTTTCAGCTCAGAGAGAGAGAGAGAAAATTTTGCGAGAGAAAGCAGATCACAGTTCAACTAGAGCTAGCGTAGGTCTCTCCAAAACGCGTTAACCAAACACACCCATCACCTACAACCTGACTACACCCTGACCGCTAACGACGCGGGACCTTTCTGGCAGCGCAAGAGGACCAGCGCAAAAGTGCATCAGACACCAAGGCCCAGTCATTCACTTCGGCTTCTGCTGCGAAACCCACATGAGAGTGGAGGGACGCCCTCCAGAAGCGAGAGTAGAACCGCGCTGAGCTGGACGTCGCGTAACGAGAGCAAACACAGAAGAGACGATGCTTCTTCATTTAGTGGAACAACTTGATCGCGCGAAGACAGAGCTGCGCTTAACATCGAGCACCAGGCCGACGAGGGTCCATAAGGGGCTTTATTGTTGACGGGGCACGTCTATGAAGTGTGTGTGTGTGTGTGTGTGAGAGATTGTTTGTGTGTGAGTGTGTGACGAACAAGCATCAGATAAAAGAGCAGCAGGCGGCCCACCCAACCCTTACACACACATTCCTGTCACTCGCTGAACCCTGGAGGGAGAGAGAGAGAGAGAGAGATGGACAGAAAGCAAGAGAGAAAAGAAGAAAGAGACAATGAAAGAAAGAATAAGAAAGTGAGACAAAGAAAGAGTGTAATTGAGACAGAAATACGGAGAAAGTGAGACTGACAGAAACAGAGCGACAGAAAAAGAGACAGAGAGAAGGAGATAGACAGGCAGACAGAACAAGAGAGACAAAGAGATAAATAAAGAGAGAAGGGAAGAGAAAGAAAGAATGAGACGGAAAAAGAGAGAGAAAAATGAACAGAAAGAGAGAGAAACACAGACATAATTAGAGGGAAGGCCAGAAGGAGAGAGAGAGTAAGAAAGAGAGACAGAAAGAAGTGACTGAGACAGAACTAGAGAGAGAGAGACAGAGGAGAGAGAGAGAGAGAGAGAGAGAGAGAGGCAGACAGAACGAGAGAAACAAAAGCATAGAGAAGAGAAGAAAAAGAGAAAAAAATGGAGAAACAGTGTGAGAGAGAGAGAGAGCAAGAAAGAGAAATAAAAAGAGAATGAGAGACTTAGTCAGAAGCAGAGAGAGAGAGAGAGAGCACCAGAAACGAGTGCATGGAAGTTGACCTCTGTCCTCATCTCCTGTTGTTCTGACCCACTTGGACACTTGAGCGCGCTTTGGTCAGACATGAAAGACTCGACCCTTTTCATCAAACGCTTCAAAAAACACACAGACGAGCCGGAGTCCGCTCCAGAACTTTTCCCACAACCACGCTTCAACATCAGCTTCGCACTGTCCAAGCACCCACACAGCATCTTATTTAACCTTACAGTAAACCGGTCAGCATAAGGCCATTAAGACCCGAGATCGGAAGGTGGCCGGTTCGAGTCCCGGTGGTAAAAGTACCACTGAGGTACTCATGAGCAAGGTACCGTCTCCGAGCACTTCCAAAACAAACACAGCTGCCCACTGTTCCTTAAGGGACGGGTCAGATTCGGAGGTGACATTTGGTTGTGGTGCGCCGTGTGCTGTGCTGTGTTCACAATGACAAACTCGTTTTCTCGTCCCTCGTTCTTTCCCTTTCACTTCAGTGCATTTTAATCAAAGTCTTTCCACTCGGACGGTTTTTCACGTCACGGTCGCAAAACCTGAGCAATCACATTGGTGTTTTCTTGCGGAAACGCATCTCTAGCTTGTCATTGTGAACACAGCACAGCACACAGTGCACAGGGCTTGCGGGTCAAGACTTTTCCAGAAACATAATAAAATAATAGGCAAAAATACACCCCGCCCCCCCCACACGGCCACACGGCGGCCCACATGTCCGAGCCGCTCCTGCACATCCCTATTGTCTTCCCTTCCTCTTTTTGTCCGTCCCCCTAAAATCGGATAAACTCCAAACCACTTGTGCGTGACTCTCGACTTTATTCACTTAACTCGACAACTCGTCACCTTCATGCAAACAAAGGGAGAAGCGAGAGCGGGATTTTCGAGCCGAATGGGGTCAGGAGTTTACGCCGGCTGAAGCGTCTCATCGGACGAACGCAGCCGACCTCTGACCTCTCCACCTTCAACAACCAGCAGACGTCCCTCCCTCCCTCCCTCCCTCAGTGCACATGTGCGAAAAGGAAGACACGATCTGGCCGAGATTTGGGGCTTCTAGCAGGAAGACGTGCTGACCCGAGTCTTTCCCACTGCCCCACCGCGAGGGAGCCGGCGTTGTGAAATGATTTTGCAAGTTTTGGCAACTCGAATGCAGCTATCAGCAAGTTTTTTTAAACAGCGTACGAGTGTTTTTCCATGTAAGCGCGACTGCACGAGTTGAGTGTTGCCTGCAAGTGAATGCATGCAAGGGAGCGTGTATGCGATTGCGAGGATTGTGCTCGCATGCACGGTTTTAAGTGTGTGTGTGTTATAGTGATTCATATCTCACACCTCGGGCAGCAGGCAGCTTTTCGGTTTGACAGGCTTGTGAGGTGAATAACATGTTTCCATGATGTATCTACAGCTGGTGCGGTTACACACACACACATTATTCTGTCTTCCGTCAGCTTCTTTTTTAGTGTGCATCGAGAAAACCGGCGGCCACTGAACTCGCTCTGCCCCGCTGACCGAGCACGAACAGGGTCAGATTCTAAAAGTGCACTGGACGAGTGTACGACAAGGTTAAACTCTCTTTCTCTCTCTCACACACTCACACACACCAAACCACACACGAACACACACTCCCTCACTAAGCATTAACCAGTTTGCAGCCTCATCATCTCCGAGCAAGCTTCAGGAGTGTCTTGGCAGGAGCGTGAGGAGGAGGAGGAAGAGGAGGAGGACAACGATTAAGCCTCATGGCACGAACCCTCCCTCGCTCCCTCCTTCCACCTCGGCCTCCGGCTGGCATGAAAACACGCTGGCATGATGCGGAATGAGTGTGCAATGAGACAGCATCATGACACGAACACTCTCAAGTCAGAGCTGACCAAACGTGCGCAACGGAGAGAAAGAGAGAGAGAGAGAGAGAGAGAGAGAGGGGGAAAAAGAGAGATAGAGAGATCTGCTGATACGTTCCAGTCATGATCTGTCCTTCTGCAAACGCAATCCTTGATGTGACTTTCGAAGCGAGCTAAACTTTCTGCAAAATCTGCAAATCTGCATGCACATTTATCGAGACCGGATTTCACAAACCCTGGCACAGTCACTCTCAGACCACCGCACGCTAGCACGATCAACGCAGCTTGTTTGCTAGAGCACTCGGTTTGAAAAGGAACCTTATAAATTATGTAGAGCCAATGAATCACACAGAAGGTTCTCCAAGGTTCTTTGGACGTTGAGGCACAGAGAAAAAAGTTCTGACATTGCATTTTTAGTTCTTTATGCTCTTCAATACTGACAATGCCAATAAATATGATTCTTTTATGCACTAAATCCGAATATGCTTCTCCTGTCTCATGACTTTTAAGCATCAGATTTTTTACAGAAACGTCAGTACGTTTTGAGATGTTGGAATATTATGACATAGCAACATTTTTTCTTCTGCCTTAAATATTGCAATATAAAATAAATAAAGGATTTTTTTTAACCAAATGACTTGAATAGCTTTGTTCGAGCCAAAATCACTGTTCATTTCATATTTGCATAAAAAGTAATAAAACAGAAAGCTGAAAAATGACTTTTTACTCTCAAGACCTATCTAAAGCTTTCTCAAACTTTTAGGCAGATTTTAAGCAAATTTCTGTCATAGATCAGTCATGAGAAACAGCTTATTTCTTATTGTCTTATTTAAACATAAAATGTTTAAATAAGACATTGATACGCCCTGCAATGTGACGTTGCGATGACGTTCTTGACACGATAAATCGTGCAGTCCTGAATACAACCCAGCCCCCCCAAAAAGATTAATATTTTGGGAAATGTGTAAAAACCTGAACCTCAATGACATTAAACTCATGTTTGTGCAGATTTATCTAAAACGACAGGTTAATATCTAATAAAAATCAGGCAAATTCTACATGCAGTCTCCTCCACAGTCAGGAGCGCGCTTTAGTGAATAATTGATGCGCACATCTGGAGCGCTTCGTGGGAAGCGGTGTCGGATTTTTCCCCTCTGTTCCAACTGTCACTGCTAAGAGTCATTAAAACACGACCAGAACCGAAATGTACCCCTCAGAAAAACGCGAATGTTAGTCAAATTCCCCCTCAATGTTATTTCAGACCCAACGCGCCACACGCCGCTGCGCAAATCCTGCGCAGAAGTTACGCGCAAAAAACGCGCCCCGAAACTTTTCTCTTTATTTTCTTTTTCTTCCAGTACTCACCGTCCATTTTTTCGGTCTTTATGATGGTCAACGTCGGCTTCATGTCGACAGCTGCCGTCATGGTGTTGCATTCAAGGGCTTTGGGCTCCGCTTTCTCGGCTTTCTTTCAGCTACTGCTACTTCCAAAAATCGCAACGTCGCTTTCTCTCCCCTCAGCGCCTCTGGTTGTCGGGGAAACGGAGACGTTTCCCTTTGAGTAAAAAAATATTTTCCCGAGTCAAAAATCCTAATATCTTGTGAGACATAAACTTCTATTATGTTCTCTGTCTCTTACACACTCTCTCTCTCTCTCTCTTTCTCTCCTTCTCTCCCTCCTTCTCTCTCTCTCTCTCTCTCTACCTCGTCAGGGCGTTGCTGAGCGTGAAGGGGGCGGAGTCAGGCGCCTTCAATGGAGTCTAATGGCTCGAGACGTGAATGAGTTAGACGTGAATGGGCGTGGCCAAATACGCCAAATACGTAAATCTATACGCCACGTACGTAAAGCTAGCAATAATGATTAGCTTGACTAACTTTTTCAGTTTTTTTTTTTTTAATTTTTTTATTAATAAAGGTGTTCGAAACTAATTGAAATGGAATGTTTAATGTTCCTGTGTGTACACTCTCAATAAAGGTTTTCTAGAGGCAGCACAAATCAATACGTAATGTAGTGCTAATGATTAACTTTAGTTGATGACAAAAAAAAAGTTAGCCATAAATAACACAAAATTGATGATAGTAAGCATGGCTAACTAAAGGAACGATAGGATTTCGCAATAAATGTTTTCTTGATGCGACACAAAACGTAGTGTCTGTGCGTAAGGTTTTCTAGAGGCAGCACAAATCGATGTGTAAGGTAGTGTTAATGATTAACTTTCCTATGTTAATGACAGAAAAGTTAGCTATATGTAACACGAAACTGATGAAAAATGTAATAATACTTAACTAACTAAAGTTATGACAGTTTTTTTTCCTCAATAAAGGTTTTCTAGAGGCAGCCCAAACAGTGCGCAATGTAAAGTTAATGATTAACTGACAATTAGTTACTGACAATAAAACTGATCAAAAAAGTAATAGTGCTCAACTAAGCTTGTAACACAAAGTTAAATGTACACAACAAAATTGATCTGAAAAATGCTAATGCTTAACTAAGCTAACAACAAAAAGTTAGGTACTGAACCCAAACCAGTATCATGATTACTGAACATTTAGGAGACATGGTGAAAGTTTTTTACGCAGAAGTAGCATTGTCCTAGTTTTTTTTACTGAGGCCAATGCTACTAATATGCATGCAAACTACTGTCAGACTTCCCTCAATCAGTCTCTCTTCATGAGAACAGTTATGTCTTACATATTTCATCATAATTGAGAAGTGTGTTGTTATAACAATGACACCAGTAGTAGTTTTTTAGACACTTTTGACCTTGTCATTACTTCTGGGAACTTCCAAGGCTTCTTTTTTTATTCATGGCTGTTGGTGAACATGTTGGCAAAGAGTGCGATTTCACAAAGCAAGCAATGTCACATCTTATCCGTACTCACAGTGAAAAATATTGGGCAATCTTTCAAACCAAAAGAAAAAAAGACCTGAACTAATGTGAAGATCAACTAGAGTGATGCAATCGATTTCGTAATCTGTGATATCATAGTAATGGTACATGCCCAGTGAATCAGTACTTGAGGTTTTCACTTCCAAAATCAAACCACACGAAGCCTTCAAATTACTATATTCCAAACCACGCAGTAGAGCACTAAAATTTCTGGGACCAAGCCACAGAGCTCATGTTTGGCTTTCAATCCACAGTTCAAGAAAACAGTTTGTCATAAACCATGTTAGATCCTAAACAATCTCTAAAAATTCTCAGCCTTGTTTAGCCTTTTTGCTTGACACAAATTCATTCAAGCTCAAGCGACCAGCTGTCTGGCCAAGTGTGTGTGACTGTTCTGAAGGGAATAAGTGCCCTTGTAATGCTGGCTCAAACCCCATAAACACCTCTGAGAATTTCCTGCTCACCTTGAATGGATCAGTTAAAAAACTGAATTCCTGTGTTTTTTTTTTAACTAGGGATCTTCTTGTTGCCTTCTCAGACACTTTGACTTCCCTCAGCCATTTATGGAGGGATTTTCTCAACGTAGCAGCACGTCTTGGTGTGTAAATACATCATTGGTTGGAATGCTAACATCACAGCTCGTAAGCACTGTTTTCTTCCTTCCTCTTTACTCAATATTCACCTTCCTCAGACTCAAAACATTTTATACAAGGAGAAGTTTCAGTTCTCTCGGAACCACAGAGACTCTAGGACAAATCTTGATTCTTATCTTGTCCAATTTTTTCATAGATTAACATTTTTAAAATTCTCCCATTGCTCTTTGACATGATTTTTTATTTAGTCCAAGTTCTCAAATGATGGTATACGATTATATCTCCAATCTAGAAGAATAACATACAAAGCTAGACAATCTTAGCTGCTCTTTGATGGTTAATGTGGGTGTAATTAACATTTTTACTGACCCTTGTTGGTCATCGATGGTTTTGTCGATCAAAGAGTTGCGATAAAACAATAAAACAAGCTTTGTGTCGATTGTTGATTATTTTAGGTAGTTGATGAATCAAAACCATCCTCCAGCCTTGGCACATTATAGCCCATGACTGAAACAGAAAGAGAAAGAGAGAGAGAGAGAGAGAGAGACAGTGTCTGCCTCTACATTAACTTAATTAGCTGCCATGGTAACAGACTGCTATTATAATTGTCATGTGCTGATCGGTTCATCCGCAGAGCGGAACCCTAACGGCTGTCAGAAACGTTCATCCTCGCCGGGA
The DNA here is from genome assembly GCA_032718565.1 of Distichodus sexfasciatus. Lineage (NCBI taxonomy): Eukaryota > Metazoa > Chordata > Actinopteri > Characiformes > Distichodontidae > Distichodus > Distichodus sexfasciatus. The sequence goes on from JAVGVS010001583.1 coordinate 13,820, forward strand.
CAGATCACAGCTTTTTTTCTGTAACCGTAGACGACAAAGTCCTCTTTCTTTCTTTCTTCTTTTTTTCATTTTAATCAAAGGACCCTCTTAGCTGCCACAGCAGCCCAAGGCTCCGAGTTTTTAGAGGAACCCTTTTAGCCGGGTCAATATCGTCCGGGCAGTCAGTGTGGATAGCAGGGCTGGGTAATTAATCGGCATTCAGAACGTCTAATCAACGTAACCTTGCCTATGTTGGTTATTCCAATTATTTCGGAAATGCTGTTATTACTGTATTAAAATTCTGTACATTTTTCGTCCATGTCATGTACTGTCCCCTTAAACACATACACCTCCACCCTGTCCATTCTGCGACTACTTCATCTGTGTGTTTCCTTCAATTATTTTAAAATCACAACGATATGCACTCTTTAATAGTATATCTCATTTTGAATAGTTTACAGAAAAAAACATTGGCAGTGAACTATGAGTGCAAAAAATCTAAACCAAAATAATAGTAAATATAAGGAAAAATCAACTGATTGATTTAGGTCGTATCATCCAGTCCGGCCACTTGGTCGCCTCCAAATGGACGTGAGTGAGCCAGGAGCCAGTGCTATTGATCAGCAATGGATTTTTAAACAGGGATCCCTCTGATGCTCACCATTAGAGCGTCTGGATAGCGTTTCAGATGGCTGCACAGCATCAAAAAGAAAAGTTCATTCATAAATAACTCTAACTCTGCAAATTATTACAGTGTCTGTCCATCCATCCATCCATCCATCCATCTATCAATAAGACACACTGGATGATGATCTTTGCCACCTCCACCCCTCATTGTTGCCTCTCCCTCCCTAATCCCCCCCTCTTTCCCTCCTCTCCTCTCAGCAGTGCTCTTTGTTTTATCAGTAATGAGCTGCTTGTGTAGTCTTTAAGAGGACAGGCTGGTCTCCCCAGTGCCCCGGGCCGCTATTACTCCTAATGGCTTAGCTGACTAATATCACAGGCAGGTCCTGCTGAGTGCCACTCTTCTCTACAGTGGGGGAGGTAGATGAGGAGGTGGGGGTGGAGGTTTTGGGAGGGGGCACGTCTTGAAGTCTGTTGTTTCTTTATATAGCCACAATTCTACACTAAGTGATCAGACACAGGACAAGGATTTGCCATTTATCTGCCGGTTTGACATTTATCTGCCGGTTGTCTATCTATCTGTCAATCTGTCCATGGGTGTGTCCTTTCCTTCTTTCACCCATCCGTCCTTCCTTCCATCTTCCATCCATCCATACATACATCCATGCATGTGTCCATCCATCCATCCCTCTATCTGTCCTTGGGTCCATCCATCCATTCATCCATTCATCAACTGGTTAATGACATATCCGTCCATCCGTCCATCCGTCCAACCATCCATCCATCCAGTTCATGATCAAGCTGCCCCAGCAGTGCTAATGTGTTTTTTGAAGTTTTGTCTACTGAGATGGAAAATCCCATAATTCAATTTCTCCGTCCTTTTCATCACCGTCATCATTGCTGACACACAATCACACATCTTTTTCCGACTCCTATTGAGTTTTTTGGAGAGCGCTCTCACCGCGGAAGGCACCGGGAAACCCCTCTGACACCGCCAGTGCGAGGGAGTGCTGGATTTGATTCACAAATCCGATCTTCATTCAACCCCTCGAGCCAGACTGCAACTACGCACTTGTTGACTCCCCAAAACAAAAGCTGTTGCGCGGATACAACTATGGAAAAAATCTCTCTCAACGGCTCGACGGCATTACGGGAAGCTTGCCTTTTCGCCTCCAAGCGGCTCTCGTTGTTGTGAAAAACACACAAAAAAAAGTGGGGAACCAGTGCGTGCAGCATGTGCCATGTGTGGTAATGATTTGAGCTTTTTTAGCTGGATTCAGGGCCAAGAACACATTCGGTCCGACTAGACACACACATAGATTTCCGACGCTCTTAAATCTGCCTTTCTCATCTTAGGAGTGCTGTTGTCATGGTTGCAGCAGTTACGCGATATGAAATGAAAAGCTAAAGCACGGTGGCGGCGAGACAGCCGGCCCGGGTTCTGTGCGAACGCATAACAATGTCGGCGTCCGAGTCGGAGGTCGTTATTGGGCAAATGTAATCGCATGAAAAAGAAACTGACCTTTGAGCTTATGTGTATATCTGGAAAAAAGGCGTGAGCGTTAAAGTTGAAGATCAACAAATTTAATACAGAGAAAGTGAGTGATTATTTGTCATTGTGAACACACCACAGCACAGCACACAGTGCACCACAACCAAATGTGACCTCTGCATTTAACCCATCCGTGAAGCAGGGAGCAGTGCTTGGGGACGGTACCTTGCTCATGAGTAGCTCAGTGGTAACTTTACCGGCCCTAGACTCAAACCTGCGACCTTCTGATCACGGGGCAAACACCCCACCGTTACGCCACCAACTGCCCCAATATTACAGAACATATATATATATATATATACTTTTAACCTGAAATTTAGTGATGTTTTATTTTTATAAAACCAACTGTGTGACCTTTGCAAGTAAAAGCTATTTCCTACAGACTGTCACCACATCGCCCTCCACTGGCTGTATAATGAACTGCAGTAAACTACATTTCTACTACAGTTCTACTTCCGCAGTTATTTTGGTGAAAGTAACGCATTACAATTCAGAGACAGTAACATTATAACATAATGAATTACTTTGAAATAACAGTAATTATTACATTTTGGATGTAGCTTGCCCACTTTCAAGTTGTGTCTGATAAAAATCCAAAATTCGAATATCAGTGTGTTTTCCAATTTTTTCAGGTTTGAGAAACTATAAGAAGCTAAAATTTTTGCTTTTGGTTACTGAGGTTAAGGTGTTAGGTGTAGTACTATTCATCTAGCTATAACAGGATTCAACGGTAGGAAGTCCCCCATTACGGGACACTGTTCGGGACACTGATGTGGGAGTTCGATGCTTTGATGGGGCAGCCGTGTGTGTGTATGTGTGTAGTGGGTCAGTAGGTGGGCTTGAGGTCGGACCCCCACCTTCCTCATCCCCCCACCCCATGTAGAGGATCAAGCCGGCGGAACAAAGGCCTGTCTCTTATAGAACAATTAGCGCCAGTAAAAAGCACATCTCACTCCTCCATTAGCTCCACCACGTGGCTCTCCATTCACTCTGCTGCGGAACTAATTTAATTATCCACCCCCTACACCCCCCACCCCCAAATAACTCACCCTCCATGGCATCTGTTACGTATCTGTCTGGTAATCTCTCACACACACACACACACACACACACATACACACACACACAAGCTCCCACCGACAATTCCCACTGTCCCCACCCCTAGGCTTCAGGACATTGATCTAACAGGTCAGAAGGACCATTATGAATATTTTATATAATGTAAGAATGCACACACACACACACACACACACACGTCATCTTACTACCTTTACCCATAGTGGAACACACACACACACACGTCATCTTACTACCTTTACCCATAGTGGAACACACACACGTACGTGAGATGCAGAGATTGCAGGCGACTCCCTGGGAGACATGAGAGCAGATCTCCTTTCGATACTGTAACAGCAGCTCATGATTCACGTCTAGGTGTGTGTGTGTGTGTGTGTGTGTGTGTGTGATGAGACTCTTCTCGATGTCAGCTCGTTTTTTGTGTTATGATGTCATGTGGTGGTCAACAGGAAAGAGATATTAATGTAATGTAAGAGACGTACATATACATATGTGACCCGATCTGTCGTAATGAGTCGAAAGTCGGCGTTCTGTTTATTTAGATACGGGCCGATTATGTTGACAAACATCACACATATCGTTTTTTCTTTTTTGGTCTTATATGAAAGAAAAGGTCTTCTAAATTAATCTGGTCTCCAAAAAAGAAAAAACGATATTTTTGTGATGTTTTTCAACATAATCGGGCCGTATCTAAATAAACAGAACGCCGACTTCCAACTCATTACGACAGATCGGGTCACAAATACACACTCACACCCTTTTATTCACATATATGCAGATATGTCTGGATTTTCCTTTCTTTCTTTCTTCTTCTCTCTCTCTCTCTCTCTCTCTACATCTCTCTCTCTCTCTCTCTCTTCAGACTCTCTCTCTCTGTCTTCAGACTCTCTCACGCTCTCTTTCTCTCTTCAGACTCTCTCTCTCTCTCTCTCTCTCTTCAGACTCCCTCTCTCTCTCTCTCTCTCTCTCTCTGTCTCTCTCTCTCTTCAGACTCTCTCTCTCTTCAGACTCTCTCTCGCTCTCTCTCTCTTTTCAGACTCTCTCTCTCTCTCTCTCTCTCTCTCTCTCTCTCTCTTCAGACTCTCTCTCGCTCTCTCTCTTTTTTCAGACTCTCTCTCACTCTCTCTCTCTTTTCAGACTCTCTCTCTCTCTCTCTCTCTCTCTCTTCAGATTCTCTCGCTCGCTCTCTCTCTCTCTCTCTCTCTCTCTCTCTCT
>JAVGVS010001584.1:0-18263 GCA_032718565.1 Distichodus sexfasciatus
AATATTTACAATAATATTTAAAAATATTTTAATAATATTTTTGCTGATAAATAAAAACAAACAGTGTTCTTCTCACAGTACAGCTGTTTATGTTTATGGTGTGTTCTGGGAGGCGCATTCGTCTTGTTATTGTGTGGAACGCCTTCACGCCAAACGACGCTCATGTGGAACGCCATCAGGTCAAAAATGTTCTCTCCAAGAATCGAGTCCAAAGTGACTTACAGGCCACATATTGTCCAAATCGGCTCAAAAATGGCCAAAAAACGTCAGTATTTCTTCATTTTCAATTAATTTGAATATTTTTTACATTCTAAAAGGTGTTCTGAACACAACATATGGGATGTATGGCTAACTTCTCGCTCCCTCCATGTCCCTCCCTTCCTCTGTCTTTCTCTCCCCCTTACTCTCCATCTCTCTGCCCTTGCTCTATCCCTCTCCTCTCCTCCCTCTTTCTCTTTCAATCACTCCCACCATCTCTCCCTCCCTCTTTTTACTTCCTCTGCCTCCGCCCCTCCCACTCTGTCCTACTCTTCCCCCTCTCTCCCTCTTTCTTGTCCCTTCCCTCTCTCTCTCTCACTCTGTCCCTCATCCTCCCTCTCTCAATCACCCTACCTCTCTCTCTCTCACCACCTCCCTATTTATCTTTCCCTGCATCTCTACCTTTCTCCCACTCCACCCCCCTCCCTCTATCCCTCCCTCTTCCCTTCTCTCCCTGCTCTGTCCTGATTCCTTCCTCTCTCTCTGTCTCCCTCCCTCCCTCTCTATCTTTCTCTGCATCTCTCCCTCATTTTCTCTCCATCCCTCCTCCGTCCCTCTTTCCCCTCCCTTCCTCTTTCTCTTCCCTCTCTTTTTCACTGAATCTCTACCTTTCTCCCCCTCTACCTGTCCTTCTCTCTCTCTATTCCTCCATCCCTTCCTCTTTCTAGCTCCCTTTCTACCCAGTCTCCCTCTCTCTCTCTGTCTCCCGCCCTCCCTCCTTTCACCCCACCTCTCTATCATCTCACATCTCGGAGAGCGAAGGCCTGATCCCCGGCTTCCCCGGCTTCTGATCCGATCGTCGCGTTCAGACATAATCCTGTCGTCTCGACCTTTGTTCTGGGGAAACGTCGGAGAACACTTTTAGCTGTCTAAACGTCGGCTCTGAGTATCCAATCCCAAGCTTTTTGAGAGTGGTCAAATGTCCCACCGGCTGACGCGTGCCTGGCAGAAGCATGTGTCGAAAAACATGTGGATGAAATATCGGAATTTCTAGAGTAACAGCACAAGCAATACACATTAGGAGGAAAATGCAAGGTTTTTAAAAACGGAAGAAAAATTTCTCTACAATCATAATCATATTTACAACAAATACTGAAGAATTCTGAACTCATTTCTCCCAACACTCCAGCTTTTCCTCCATCTCTCTCTCTCTCTCTCTCTCTCTCTCTCTGTCAAAAGCCAGTAGTATTGTACTGTATGAGAGCAATTAACACATCAGTATTCAGCTTGCACCGGTTCTGTCTCGCTCTACTGGGGGAAGGCCCGAGTTATTTTCAGCCGCAGATGAAAGGAGGGGAAAGAAGGAGGGATTCCTCAGCTGAGGAGAGGAGGATTAGTGAATGAGCAAGCGAGAGAGAGAGAGAGAGAGTGAGAGAGATTCTCTTGATGGAAGGGCCACAGGGAGTGTAACTGGAGTGCTTCCAACATCGTCTAGCACTCAGAACAATGAACAACAAACACAACACACACACGTGCACACAACATGGGAAAACACACGCCAGCATTACATAAGCAAGATCTCTGGTGCAAATATTTCCCTGATGCGCTCTCTCTCTCTCTCTCTCTCTCTCTCTCTCTCTCTGTCTCATTCTCCCCAAATCACTCTTGTACTCTCTCTTAGAGTCTGAAAACCAAAAAGTGGACCAACAGAAAAGGGACTCGGCTCCTTTAGTGTTCACATTGTGAGTTCAGCTCGAACTGGGCCTCCTTCTTTTTCCCCGTTCACACTACAGTTTCTCTGGAGCGTTCAGACTTTTACAGCTTTGGATTATGGGTAGGTTTCACTTGAAGAAAATTGGCTGTTCAGATAAAAATAATAATAATAAAAACTGAAGTCGAAATGCTGCCCACTGCTCCTTCACGGATGGGTCGAATACAGAGGTCACATTTCGTTGTGTGCAGGTGCTGTGATGTGTTTACAGATAATCACTACTAAAATGTGACCCTCCACGGCAAAACCAAGCGCTTGTCGCAACGGAGGTTTCCGAGAAAAGCGAGCGTTTATGTTGCGTGGGGTAAAATTTGGGATTTTTGGAAACAGTGGAAGGTCTATACTGTACTGTTGTGAATCAATTTTGCTGAAAAACTTACCCTTTCCATCCTAAAAACATGACTTTCTTGAGGTGAGGAATTCAATTCCAGCAGAATGTTAAAAGTTTCTGTTTTGACCGCTCTACTTCAATATTTACGGTAAATCCACTGGTTGACTAGCGTGAAGATATTTCTCCGGAATCCATCTTCGTCTCCCGAGTTCAGTTAACCTAACGCAGGTAGGCTATCCGTGTGGCTGTGAATGCAGCGTAGGCTACCGTAAATGCAAACGTAGCCGCGACCGCACCAAGCGTCTGTGAGTGCTACGGCGATAGTCAACTTCAAAGGCAGATTTCTCCGTTTCTCACTTGGCGTGACAGGAGAAACCCGACTCCTTTGAATGTTGATATCTCAGTCATATGTCGTCTGATTCATTCCATATAGGTATCGTTTTTGAAGCTTGATTTCTGCCCTTTCACGAAAACATAACTCAATTTTGAAAATTTGCGACAAGCGACTGGTTTTGCCGTGCAGAGTCAGAAATTCACTTCTATTATAATTACATTGGGGATACACCGCGCAATGTGGACATTTTAATCTCTGACACCACTTTATTCTGCTTATTCTCGACACATTTTCGGAGGTGTGTTTTGGGTCATTATCCTGTTGGAGGATCAGGTGCTGTCTACAGCAGTTGGCATGGCGCTACAAAATCTTGTGATAGCTTTCCTTCCTCGAGGTCATCTTCCGCTCCATTAAAATCGTTACTTCTGACTCTGACAATGTCTGCATGTCCTGCTCATTCGCTATCTTTCCTATTCATGTGTGACTAACGTCATGTGAAAAAACAAGAACATTTCTAAGTGATCCCAAATTTTGAGCGGTACCGCTTGAGTCGCCGTACCTGTGCGGAAAATAAAGCAGTTTTTACTTTACATTCACATGAGCGGCTGTTCGCGTTCAGGTTTGTTAGAAGTCCTCAGTAGTGCACGATGCAGGAACACCATGCCCTGTTCTATAAATGAGGATCAGGAAAGCTCCGTGCCGACATTGCACAAGTGAAGAGAGCTGTGATGAGGACTTAAAGGGAGACGGTCTCAGTTCCGTTCATTTCAGAGGAATCTGAGTTGATAAATGCTGATTATTCAGTCCGAATTCACTTGACACTTGACAAAGGCTGAAAAGGACCAAAGTGAGAAAACGCCCTTATTCTCTGTCCCTCTTCCTGTCTTTCCACATCTCCCTTTTATAGTCTTATTCTTTCTTACTTCCTGTTTCTTCCTCTCCCTCCAGTACTTTTTTCTTTCTTCTTCTTCTCTATTCTGTCTCTATCTCTTTCTATCCATTTCTCCCTCTCCCTCCTTTCCCGTCATATTCTCGGTGTCTCATCCCACTTCCCATACACACACTACCAGTCAAAAGTTTGGACACACCTTCCCATTCAATGTTTTATTCTTTATGATCATGACTATTGACATTGTAGATTCTCACTGAAGGCATCAAAACTATGAATGAACACATATGGAATTATGGAGTAAACAAAAAGTGTGAAATAACCCAGAACATGTTTTATATCTTAGATTCTTGAAAATAACCACCCTTTGCTTTGATCACTGCTTTGCACACTCTTGGCATTCTCTCGATGAGCTTCATGAGGTAGTCACCTGAAATGGTTTTCCAACAGTCTTGAAGGACTTCCCAGAGATGCTGACCACTTGTTGGCCCTTGTGCCTTCACTCTGCGGTCCATCTCATCCCAAACCATCTCGACTGGGTTTGGTCAGGTGACTGTGGAGGCCAGGCCATGTGACGCAGCGCTCCATCACTCTCCTTCTGGGTCAAATAGCCCTTACACAGTTCATTCATAGTTTTGATGCCTTTAGTGAGAATCTACAATGTAAATAGTGATGAAAATAAAGAAAAAACAGTGAATGGGAAGGTGTGTCCAAACTCTTGACTGGTAGTGTAGATATAATACCTCTTGCATTTTCTCCTCATTCTCTGTTTGTCCCTTCTCTCTCTCTCTCTCTCCATCTCTCTTCTGTACTCTTTCTTTCTTTTATTCCCTTCGCTCCCTCCTATCCGTCTCTCTCCCACATCTCCCTCTTGTTCACTTTCTCTTCTATTGTCTCTGCCTCTCCCCATTGCTCTCTCTTTCCCCCTCACTTCCTGCATAAAAATGAGCCAATTCATTTTTCATTCGATTTCCATATTCCAGTCTGGGATCGAAAAAGTCGCCGGTTCAAGGCCCGGACCGGTAAAGGTACCGCTGAGGTACTCGCTAGCAAGGAACTGATCTAGTAAGTATTTGGGCAGGAGCACTCCTTTAATTTTGCTCGACTAATTCCACTGACCTGACGGGTGAGAACGGCTAAGAAGCAGCCGTTATTCTGCTCGGAAGCCTGCAGAGTAAAGGCGCCCGCCTTCATCCCTCCCCTGACGTCCTCCTCTTCCTCTTCAGACACTGTAGGCCGAAGTGGAGATGGACTGGAAAGTCTGACACACACATGGAAATCCCATTTAAATGGGTGTACGGTACATATGCACTAGGTAAATAAACAGATATGCATGCATGCAGAAAATAACTGCTCATACACACACACACACACACACACACGCGGTATGCTTGAGTGCACACAGCGTTAGAAAACTAATGATGGACTTCACGGTTCATCTCTGATAAAACCATGCACGAGTGATATTTATTACCATATATATAGCTTTACTTCCAACACACGCAGTACACACTTAGATAGAGATGTGAGATGGAGAATACAAAGAAAGCACACGCACTTACACGCACACACACACACACACACACACACCTGAAAGGCTGGAGTTTAGAGCCGTGCTGCTGTCCGAACGAGAGAGCTTCCTTTATCACGTCATCGTTTTCTTCTGGGAAGGACGAACACGTGGAATAGACTACAGCCTGCACCTTAGGAACTGCACACACACACACACACACACACACAGAGGGTTTGAAAAATCAATGTGGTTGCACCTTTTAAAATGCCAGCATGTGTCTACGGGATGTTGCTTGTTTTACACACACACACCCATTGTACCGATAACTTGGGCTCTGGGTATTGGCCGATTCTGAGTACTGATCCGCAAACCAGTTTTATAATGAATAAATTGTGTTCATCTCTGTGAGGAGGAGACTGAGATTCTGTTGTGCTTAAAGAAATATTTGACTTAAATATTTAAATACGTTAAATTATTTCTTATTAAAATGATATCTCAAAAAAAAAACTGTTTAAACACAGTTCCGGAATTTGGTGACGGTCCCTAATTCTGCGCCTTTAAAACCTTCAGGAACACAGAGGCGGTGAGCGAGAGCTGGTGTCGTTAAGGAAATTAACTAGTATAATCGCGTGCTTTTGGTGTTGCGTTGCTTGTTCTGCTCATATCAATATGCACAAATTAGCGTGAATGTTGAACAATAGACCAGCGTCGATATCCCGCTGACGTACGGATCGGTGCCGTCTCTAATGTACACACACGCTTTTTTTTTTGCACGTTCAATCAAAATGATTTAAATGAGTTTGACGTATGTGTTACAAGTTACACTGAGCGTATGTGTGTGTTACATTCTTTCTCATTTGATATCGTTCTTGTACCTCACACACACATATATATGCATGCAAACGCACACACACATGCGCACACTAGTTTATCAGCCTGCAAAGGTACATTCTCAGTGATCTGGATGATTTTTACATCCCGCAGTCTTTCAAAGACGGCAAGAAATCTTGGTGTCACTCTGGACGTTGAACTGTCATTCTCTTCACACATTGGCAACCTTTTCACGACCTGTAATATCTTCTTTACATCGTCCGAAAGATCCATCTAAAAAAAATATTTGTTAGAGCACAGTTGCGTAATTTTGTGACGGCCTCTAATCCTGCGACGCTAAAACCCATCAGGAACCCAGAGATCGTGAGCGAGAGCTGGTGTGGTTAAGGACATTAAACGGTATAATCACGTGATTTGCTTTCGGGGTCGTAGCGTGTTGCGTTGCTGGTCCTGCTCATGCCGAACAATATGGCGAACTGGAAATGTCAAACAATAAACCACGGAATAAGCTACAATTTACAGATCGGCTTCATAGGTCAGCCCAATGCCACCGATACTTTTTGAGTGGTTATCTGACCAATATCCGATCCATGTATCGGATCGGTGCGTCCCTAATAGATACGAGCAAGGACGTAGATGCCTGGAGCTGCAATAAAACAATACAATACAATAGCTATCTTAGGAACCACAGATATACACACACACAAACACACACACAAAAGACTATGACTTGTAAAAAAGTGGTGAGTGTGTGTAGATACATACATATGTGCAAGACACCAACAAGGTGCCAAAACAAGCACAAGGTACCAAACGAGGGAAAAATGCAGTATACACACTTCCAAACCTGTAAAACTCATTAAAATCCAGCATGTGTGTGTGTGTGTGTGTGATACCAGCAAATTCCCAAATGCGTAGAGACATCAGACAACAAGTGCATGAACATCTAGTAACACAACCATCAGCAGAATTCTATCTGTAATCACAGGACACACACACACACACACAGACATGTTTAGCGACAGGCTGGAACGAATCAGCAGCTGAACGCTAATTACCCAACCCTTAATGGACATGTGTGAGTGGAGTCCTGTACTCTCGATAACACACAGCTAAACCCAGCTAATAATCACAGATCCGTATCTCTCTCTCTCTCTCTCTCACACACACACACACACAGTCTTATTACTATCTTCGTGAGGTCTTTCCATAGACTCCCATACTAGACTAGATGTATATCATTTTACACCTAATCCTAATCCTAATCCTAAAATTAACCTCAGTAACCAAAAGCACATCGTTTACCTCTTTTAGTTTCTCAAATAAAACAAGCACATTTTCTATAAAGTCATTTCTCCTCATGGGGACCTCTCAAATGTCCCCACAAAGCCCAATAAAACAGATAAAAGTGATTTTAGGGGACAAAAAGGTCCCCACAATGCGATTAATACATGGACACACACACACACACACACACACACACAAACACACAAACACACACAAGATTATCATGATCGGTGGTAGTGTGTAATATCACAAAATCAATTGCATTAAGTGTAGAATGTCAACAGAATACAGAGTAGTTCGGAAAGGAGAGAGAGGGTGAAGGTGAGAAGGAGAAACAGTCGGAAGAAGAGGGAGATGGAGGAAAGAAAAAGAGAGGAAGAAGGAGAAAGAGAGGGTGACAAGAAGACAGAAGGAGAGAGAGAGAGAGAGAGCGTGAGAGAGAGGGAACAGTTAGAGGAAAAGAAAAGGAGAGGTAGAAGGAGAGAGAGAAGGGGAGACAGAGAGGTAAGGGAGAGTGAGGAAAAGAACAGGAGAACCAAAGGAGAGAGAGAGAGAGAGAGAGAGAGAGCGTGAGAGAGAGAAAAGGAACAGTTAGAGGAAAGGAAAAGGAGAGGTAGAAGGAGGGAGAGAAGGAGAGAGAGAGAGAGGTAAGGCAGAGCGAGGAAAAGAACAGGAGAACCAAAGGAAAGAGAGAGAGAGGCGGGGGGGGGAGGAGGAGGAAAAGAAAAAAGAAGAGCCAGAGAGGAGTGGACTAGAGAGAGTGAAAGAGATGGAGAGAGTGAGAGAAGGAAGGAGAAGAAGAGAGGGAGGGATAAATTGAGTGAAGAGAGAGAGAGAGAGAGAGAGAGAGAAGGGAAATACATAGGCGGGCGGGGGGTAGAGTGACATAAAACATTGAACGTTTTTGTGTGTGAGTTGCACCGAGTGTGTGTGTCTTTTACTCTTTCGTGTTGCAACAAGCACAGAAGCATGTAACAAGCGTCCCGAGAATCCAACACCTTCTACTTTAATCTTTTCTCGGTGTGTGTTGGTGTGTATGTGAACGAGAGTGAGAGATGAGTGTGTGTGTGTGCTTTTGGTTGTTTATGAACGAGAGTGAGAGATGAGAGTGTGTGTATGTGTGTGTATGTGTGTGTGCGTGTGTGTGTGCGTGTGTGTGCAGTGGCTGTAGTGGAGTCTGCTGTAGTTAATTAGGTCAAAGTAAACTGAGCGCTGGGGAATCCACTCAACTCAGCTCACTCTCAACGCTTGGAACTCTTCAAAGAGCGGCCCGTTAATTGAGCACCACACACACAAACACACACACACACACACACACACAGACTCACGGCGCAGCGCGTGCTGAAGGTCTCTCCTCTGATGGGAGACCAGTGTTTGCAGCCTGGACTGGGAAACGTTTCCTTGGCACAGGTCCTGGAGCAGATCCATGTCTGAATCGAACACACACACACAGAAAAGATTAAAGTATATAGTATGTAGCGCGCGCGCGCACGCACACACACACACACACACGCACACACACACACGCATTCTGTACATGGCTAATTCATTAGTATTTACCAAATGAAAGTGAGTGATGGTCATTGTGAACACACCACACAATGCACCACTGTATTTGACCCATCCGTGCAGGAGCAGTGGGCAGTGCCTGGGGACGGTACCTTGCTCATGAGTACCTCAGTGGTATATGTGTATCAAAACTGGAACTTAATGTTGAAATGTATCAGGACATTTGCCGTGTGTGTGTGTACCTCCGTTCTCCTGCAGCAGGAACTCTACAGGGTTACACACCGCAGATAGAGAGCAGGCTGGAGTGAGCAGCACAACCTGGACCTTCTGGAGACGTGCGTCACACACATCTAGCTCATGCAGAGCCACGGGGAGGAGCTTCACATCTGAAACACACACACACACACACCATTCAAACTGTTCATAATGCACCTCTTACGTCATAAAACAGCGTAAATAAATGTCATATCTGTATAACCATACACACACTCACTGCTGCAGCCCATGGCGGTCAGTACGTCCTGCATCTCCTCCATCTCATCACTCGTCTTCCCTCCCGCACACACAAGCACTCGTCCGCCAGCAGGAGTGTGTTTGGCTGAGTGCGGAGGCGCGCGTGTGTGTCTGTTAGCGTGTACGGCGGCGGCGGCATGAGCGACGGTGGCTGGGGAGAAGGATCCGGCAAGGAGGACGTCTCGGCCCCCGTCCAGCAGGGGGCATAGTGCCCACGGCCCCACGCGACGCGACTTGTCCTGCAAACAAACAAACAAACAGTAAACCCGCTGTAAAAAGCTTAACGATGTCAAACTTTCACGTCCAGAATGAATGCTAACGCACACAATGATGCTAGTTAGGATTAAATTAGGATTACCGAGTCGGTGTAGATCTAGAAAGCTAGATTTGGTTTTGCGATTTCAGCGTTAACTTGAACAAACAGCACAACGCAAACGTTGTCTAACTTGTAAGCCATGTGCTAGTTTTTAATGGAGCAGGATGCTTGCAATATCTACTAACATTAAGACCGTGTTTATAAATACCAAGAACACGAACAGCGCACTTGTTTACCTGGGAAGACTGGCTCGCAATTGTGAATATTTTCTAATTTTTTCTCAAATTCATTTGTAAGAAACTTAAGACATTTAAGACAGGGATGCACCGATACCTACTACTGATACCACATGTGGAAGATGTGATGTAGTTATGTTTAGGCAGCGTAAACGGCACAGCACTTGCCAAATTACGGAAGCGTATTGGTGCCACGCCGTAATAAAAAAAAATGATATGGCTATCACGCAATAACGTGTCAAATATCATGTTAAAACGTATGAAATATCACGTTAGAACGTATTAAATATCACGTTAGAACGTATTATCATGTTAGAATGTAATAAATATCGAGTTATAACGTGAAAGTCATCAGGTTAGAACGTATTATCATGTTAGAGTGGAATAAATATCGACTTATAACGTGAAAATCATCAGGTTAGAACGAGAAAAATTACACGTTAGAAAGAAAGGGAGAGCGTTCTGCTGCGTGGATCACTCTCTGAGGGCTTTAGGGGGTAGATATCCACTCTGTTGCGCTCTCTTCCTCTATATATGTTAAATATCACGTTCTAACGTGATAATTTTCACGTTCTAGCATGATATTTAACACGTTCTAACATGATTTTCACATTCTGACGTGATATGTAATACGTTCTAATGTGATAATTTTCACGTTCTAACATATTTAATACGTTCTAACATGATATGTAATACGTTCTAATGTGATAATTTGCACGTTCTAACATGATATTTAATACGTTCTAATGTGATAATTTGCACGTTCTAACATGATATTTAATACGTTCTAATGTGATAATTTGCATGTTCTAACATGATATTTAATACGTTCTAATGCGATAATTTTCACGTTCTAACATTTAATACGTTCTAATGTGATAATGTTCATGTTCTAACATGATATGTAATACGTTCTAACGTGATAATTTTCATGTTCTAACATGATATTTAATACGTTCTAACGACAATTTTCACGTTCTAACATGATATTTAATACGTTCTAACATGATAATTTTCACGTTCTAACATATTTAACACGTTCTAACATGATATTTAACGTTCTAACATGATCATTTTCACGTTCTAACATATTTAACACGTTCTAATGTGATATTTAATATGTTCTAACATGATCATTTTCACGTTCTAACATGATATTTAACACGTTTTAATGTGATATTTAAAATGTTCTAACGTGATAATTTTCATGTTCTAACATATTTAATTCGCTCTAACACAATATTAAATACGTCCTAACGTGATAATTCTCATGTTCTAACATAATATTTAATACATTCTAACGTGATAATTTTCACGTTCTAACATGATATTTAATACATTCTAACATGATATTTAACACGTTCTAACATGATAATTTTCATGTTCTAACATGATATTTAACACATTCTAATGTGATATTTAATACGTTCTAACGTGATTATGTTCACGTTCTAACATGATATTTAATACGTTCTAACATGATAATTTTCATGTTCTAACATATTTAATATGTTCTAACGTGATAATGTTCACATTCTAACATATTTAATACGTTCTAACATGATATTTTCATGTTTTAACATAATATTTAATACATTCTAACATGATAATTTTTACATTCTAACATAATATTTAATACGTTCTAACATGATAATTTTCACGTTCTAACATGATATTTAATATGTTCTAATGTGATAATTTTCACATTCTAACATAATATTTAATACGTTCTAACATGATAATTTTCACATTCTAACATAATATTTAATACCTAACCCTTCTTTTTAAAGTCATCAGCGTCGGATAGCGCTTGTGCCAGGCGTGTGCGAAGTCCGAGGAGGGATTTTTTACGGCCAGCACCTTCTGTCTTAAAATGTATGGAGGTATTTTGTGCCCAAATTCTGAGCACACCATTGGACGTTCACGAGCAAAATCTCTTGTCTTTACTGCTTAACTTACATGTTTGCCGCACATGGGCTGTATCCCAAACCGTGTATTGTCACACTTAATAGTATAGTAGGTAAGGCGCAGTTATCATACTTATCTATGCAGTAGTATGCATCTCAGGAAATACCCGCAGTTGTAGCTTAAATGCTCTCTCCACACTAGGTAGTGCACATGAAGTGCCACACGCGCCCTATTTGACTTGGTACACCACTTAGGGCAGAAAGTGACTTTTTCTTATTGGGGCAGTTGACAGTCTAGCAGTTAGAGCGTTCACCCCGTGATCAGAAGGTTGCCGGTTTGATTCCAAGGACCGGTAAAGGTACCACTGAGGTACTCATGAGCAAGGTACCATCAAGCACTGCTCCCTGGGCACTACCCCTGTTAGCTGCCCACTGCTCCTTCATGGATGGGTCAAATGCAGAGGTTAATTTTTTTTTACTATTTCTGCTAATCTGATTTCCAAATCCGATTGAATAAACAGTGACAAACGATAGAAGAGAATGTTTCATTTTCAAGCAGGTGAAAACAGCATGACCGCGAGCCGTGCGACGTTTGGGAAAAAGTGAATTCGAAGGACTTCCTCCTCTTCCTCTTCCTGCTCTTCCTCACAGCTAATTAAAGGCCAAACACGACCCGAGCAAATATCTCCTACGGCTTATTAATTCTGCCTACATGGCCTCCAAATGGCTCCAGGAGAGAGAGAGAGAGAGAGAGAGAGAGAGAGAAGAGCACAAGGACACTTCTTTACATGAGAAAGAGAGATGGGAAAAATAAAGAAAGAGAGCGAGAGAGAGAGAGAAAGAAGAGGGGAGGGAGAGGGAAGTGCTAAATGAGAAGGCTGAATGCTTAATTGAATTTGAGTCCAGTAATCCTCATTAACGTGGTTTTAATAGCAGGGAATGTAATGGGGTACTGCCTGAAAACTTCATCTGAGAACTGAAGTGTGTGAAAGTTTAATGTGTGTGTGTGTGTGTGTGTATATTAATCGCATTGTGGGGACCTTTTTGTCCCCTAAAATCACTTTTATCTGTTTTTTTGGAGCTTTGTGGGGACATTTGAGAGGTCCCCATGAGGAGAAATGACTTTATAGAAAATGTGCTTGTTTTATTTGAGAAACTAAAAGAGGTAAAAGATGTGCTTTTGGCTACTGAGGTTAGGATTAGGATTAGGATTAGGATTAGGGTTAGGGTTAGGGGTTAGAGTTAGCGTTAGGGTTAACCCTAACCCTAACCCTACATTATATCTGGAATTAGAATTAGGATAAGATTATGTTTAGATTTAGAATTAGGATTAAATGGTGTTAGGTTTAGTAGCAGATTAGTTAGCTTTAGAAACATAACTAGTTTATGGTTAGTATTATGCTTGGGTTTAGAATTAGGATCAGATTATGGTTAGATCTGGAATTAGGATTACATTATATCTGGAATTAGAATTAGGATCAGATTATGTTTAGGTTTAGAATTAGGAATGGTGTTAAATGGTGTTAGGATTAGTAGCAGATTAGTTAGGTTTAGAATCATAACTAGTTTATGGTTAGTGTTATGCTTGGGTTTAGAATAAGGATTAGATTATGGTTAGATCTGGAATTAGGATTACATTATATTTGGAATTAGAATTAGGGTCAGATTATGTTTAGATTTAGAATTAGAATTAAATGGTGTTAGGTTTAGTAGCAGATTAGTTAGCTTTAGAAACATAACTAGTTTATGGTCAATATTATGCTTGGGTTTAGAATTAGGATTAGATTATGGTTAGATCTGGAATTAGGATTACATTATATTTGGAATTGGAATTGGATCAGATTATGTTTAGGTTTAGAATTAGGATTAAATGGTGTTAGGATTAGTAGCAGATTAGTTAGGTTTAGAATCATAACTAGTTTATGATTAGTATTATGCTTGGGTTTAGGATTAGGATCAGATTATGGTTAGATCTGGAATTAGGATTACATTATATCTGGAATTGGAATTAGGATCAGATTATGTTTAGGTTTAGAATTAGTATTAAATGGTGTTAGGATTAGTAAAGTTTAGAATCATAACAAGTTTATGGTTAGTATTATGCTTGGGTTGAGAATAAGGATTAGATTATGGTTAGATCTAGAATTAGCATTACCATATATCTGGAATTAGAATTAGGATCAGATTATGTTTAGGTTTAGAATTAGGATTAAATGGTGTTAGGGTTAGCAGTAGATTAGTAAGGTTTAGAATCATAACTAGTTTATGGTTAGTGTTATGCTTGGGTTTAGAATTTGGATCAGGTTATGATTAGGTTCAGGGTTAAGAATAGTTTATGATTAGGTTTAGGTTTAGGATCATAGTATGGGTTAGTCACTGTTACATTCATGATTAATAGTGGATTGTTGCTAGGTTTAGGATTAGTATTGGTATCCTAGGGATAGAGTAAAACTAAACTTAGGTTTAGGGTTAGGATTAGATTATGGTTACAGATTACATGATTACATGACAGATTACATTAGATTATTTACCATCAACCTTGTGTGAGAACGGATGTGTGTGTGTGTGTTTGTGTGTGTGTACCTGTAGAACCAGTTTATATTCTGCCAGCAGGTTGATGTTGTGAATCTCGCCCCTCACACTGGCGGGGAACACCAGCAGGTCCGGGCACTGGGGGTCCTGGCAGAAGGTCCGTCCCTCCAAGTGCCTGATGGATTTGACAGGAGCGAGCCCCGCCTCCTCCAACACCACATGCACCTCTTCCAGACTGGCACCAGAAATAACAAAGCCAGGCTTAGTTAGACCTAAGACTTGGCCATGTCATTTGTGAGGAAAAAATATCTAATGTACATTTTAAAAGGAGCGGAGGGTGGGTGTGTGTGTGTGTGTGTGTGCGTGTGACCTCCAGAGGCACTGATTGCATCTGTCTACAGCAGTGTGCGATTTATCGAGCCACAGCCGGGCTGTCTGGCTCGTATGAACTACAACCCCACACACACACACACTCACACACACACACACAGAGAAGGCTGTTTGAAATAAGGCTGCCCATTGTGAAATAGAGGTTAAACATAGAAGAACGGCCTTAATGGGATGCCAGGAGCAAATCAGAACAATAAACTATTCCCCCCCCCCCCCCCCCCACACACACACACACACAAACACACACACACACACACACACAGACACACACACACAAAGAGACCATGTCCTTCAGTTAGCCCCTAAAGCTTAAAGCTAACTGCAGTACAGGACAAATTATACTAGCTCGCTCACTCACTCTCCCTCTCTCTCTCCCTCTCTCTCTCTCTCTCTCTCTCTCACACACACACACACACACACACACACACTACGCTATCTGATGTTCATTCCTTTTAAAATCTTATCTATGATCTACACCTCGCTACATCTATAAGAAGTTTAATCCTGAACGTTTGATCAGCCAAGATTAGAGAGCCAGGTAAGATCTCTCTCCTGTGTGCGTGTGTGTGTGTGTGTGTGTACCTGCTCTTGAAAGTGTTCACCCAGGCAAAGATAGGCAGGCGAGAGGCTCTCTCCTCCCTCCGCCGGACGCTTTCGGGCAGGACGCAGTCAATGGTCAGCGTTTCGTGTTTTATCCTCCAGCGGGCCAACGCTGCCGCCAGCTTTGTCTTAAACCTGATAAACAACAACAGCAAAAAATAAACAACAACAAACTTTACAAGCACAACAGCAACAGCTGTAACTGTAACTACCGACTATATCTAAACTATATATCTGCCTTCAAGCTAGCACTCGACTTTGGCTTCGCGTTAGGGCTCGACTCCGCCTTCGCCCTCGCGCTCGACTCTGCTTTCAAGCTAGCACTAGACTTTGCTTTCACGTTCAACTCTGCTTTCACGCTGGCGCTGGACTCTGCCTTTAAGCTAGCACTTGACTTTGCCTTCACGCTTACGATCGACTCTGCCTTCACGCTCACGCTCAACTCTCCCTTAAAGCTTGCGCTCTTAAAGACCCAGCAAAATAGCAATGATACAGCATGCGAGCGTATACGTACCGCCCTTATTTTCACCACTTGGAGACTTAATTTTACCTATGTAGCAATGTTCATATTTGCTCAAATTTGACAAGGGGATTAGTGACAACTATTTCTTTGATGTGAGGAACCGAGCCGATATCATTTCAAACTTACTGGGTCTTTAAGGCCCGCGCTCCACTCCGCCTTAACGCTCGCGCTCCACTCCGCCTGAACGCCCGCGCTCCACTCCGCCTTAGCGCCCGCGCTCCACTCCGCCTTAACGCCCGCGCTCCACACCGCCTTAACGCTCGAGCTACACTCCGCCTTAACGCCGGCGCTCCACTCCGCCTTAACGTCCGTGCTCCACTCCGCCTTAACGCTCGCGCTCCATTCCGCCTTAACGCCCGCGCTCCACTCCGCCTTAACGCTCGCGCTCCACTCCGCCTTAACGCCCGCGCTCCACTCCGCCTTTACGCTCGCGCTCCACTCCGCCTTAACGCCCGTGCTCCACTTTGCCTTAACGCTCGCGCTCCACTCCGCCTTAACGCCCGCGCTCCACTCCGCCTTAACGCCGTGCTCCACTTCGCCTTAACGCTCGCGCTCCACTCCACCTTAACGCCCGTGCTTCACTCCGCCTTAACGCTCGCACTCCACTCCGCCTTAACGCCCGTGCTCCACTCTACCTTAACGCTCACGCTCCATTCCGACTTAACGCCCGCGCTCCACTCCGCCTTAACGCCCGCGCTCCACTTTGCCTTAACGCTCGCGCTACACTCCGCCTTAACGCTCGCGCTCCATTCCGCCTTAACGCCCGCGCTCCACTCCGCCTTAACGCTCGCGCTCCACTCCGCCTTAACGCCCGCGCTCCACTCCGCCTTAACCCTCGCGCTCCACTCCGCCTTAACGCCCGCGCTCCACTTCGCCTTAACACCCGCGCTCCACTCTGCCTTAACGCTCACGCTCCATTCCGACTTAACGCCCGCGCTCCACTCCGCCTTAACGCCCGCGCTCCACTCCGCCTTAACGTGACAAAACATTATTATTCAATAAAAGATGCATATAAATACGTTATTTAACCAACTTTATAGCGTATAGGGATTGGCCGATTTGTCTTCTTTTCTTACTTCAGCAGACATTGTTCTACTTCTCGGACCTCTGGCGCCGCCTCCTCCTCTCCCTGATTGGTAGCTCGCTCACGGGGGAGGAACTTCCGGTCCAGGAAGTCGTAGAGCATGACGGCCACCAAACTCATCAAATCGTCCGGCTAATAGGGGGGAGAGCAATGCAAAAGGGCTTGATTCTCATCTGAAAATGTATGACAAGTAACGCAAGAGAAAATAATCCAAAAATCAAGCTGAGTGCAGGTCATGACGGCTACAGATGTACCAAGAGGCCCACGGGCCCTCGAATCACGGCGAATTTGGTGGATTGGCAAAGAAAGGCGGCCATGCAGTAAAGCAGCGAAATTTGAGCGCCATGTTAGTCCATGGGGAAAAAACGGACGAAAAAGACGGTATCGGATTTGTATCGTATCGGCAGTCATCCACATGTTCAATAGCGGTATCGTGTCGGACATTAAAAAGTGGTATTGTTTCACGTCTACCACGTTTAGCTAGCACTTCCGAGTTCCGGAAGATGGGAAATGGGGAAATAGGAACGGAAATTCCTTTTTTTTTTGACTAGAACATTATATTAACAAATTTTTGCCTAGAATCTTTTTCATCATTTATTGACAAAATGTTGAATTGCATTTCACAAACACACTACTTTTCTATGGCATTTCTAGGTTACAACACCTTACGAACAACGCTCGCTCTTTCACTTCACAGCCATGAGAAATTCTTTTGTTGTTGCTTCACAAACAAACCTTTTTTGGTAATAAATGAATCAATCAAATTCTCCTGGAAATAAATGTAAAAAATGTCACCACAATGTCAAATGTATATTTTTAGAACACAGCAGGCACGAAGAGAGACGCTGCACTTTTAAACAATTCTTAGCACAGTCTGCAGGTGTGTGTGTATGTGTGTGTGTGTGTGAGTGTGTGTGTGTGTGTATGAACAGACGTTAAACTCTTGCGGCTTAATGAGTTTCAGCAGGACTCGGCCTGTTAGCTTAGCGAACAGCCACATCCCATCAGGGAAACGCAGTTGCCGGGCGACACGCCACACGGAATCTCCCAGGGCCTGGCGGTGACCTTGCTGGAGGACAAACAAGGAAAAGAGAGAGAGTGAGAAAGTGAGAGAAAGAGAGAGAGAGAGAATGGGAGGATAGAAAAGGAAAGGAGAGAAGAGAAACACCCCTCCGCTGTTGCAGAAGCTGTCGGTAGTTTACTCAGAAAAATCACGAATTAATCAGAAAGAAAAAATGAAGCAAATCTCCGATGTAGAAACGCATGACGTTCTTCAGATACGGCAACATTTCACAGAGTAAGGTTACCAAGAAAAACAGCTGGAAGAGGAGAAGGAGAAACGAAAGAGAGAATGGATGTCGAATGAGTGACTCAACAGAAACCCAAACCTAAAAACGTATCAGGTTTCTGACACTGAAACGAAGACAAGAATAAAGAAAGTCAACGAAAAACGGAAAAAATGACCCGGAAGTGGACCGTGGATCAGCGTACCGTGCCTG
>JAVGVS010001585.1:0-18245 GCA_032718565.1 Distichodus sexfasciatus
TGAGATTACGTTTTGCGCCCCGGCGCTTAATGACTGTGAGCTTTGATTAAGAACAGTCAAGCAGGCAGGCCATGAAAAATAAGCAGCATCGTGAGAGGTGACATAAAACTAACATGCACACCTGAATCATCAAACATGTAAACATCTCGTCTTGCATACGCTCCTTCAATTTATTCCTGAGCGTAGAACCGGAGCCGTCTTATGTTGTCCAAGTTGCCTAGCGACAGACTTCAGAAAGTGAAGGGAAGTAGAGAAAAAGAGAAGGAGTGCAGGGAGGGGAGGCTTGTGTTCAAGGACCTAACCTAATTCTAGTCCTCCAGAGAAAACCAAGGGCAGAGCAGGGAAAAATGTCTGCCCCACCGAGAGTGACCCTGAGTAACATTCGAAGGTCCGACATGGGGACCGTGCACAGAGCCATCGACAGAACACTGGCTACACAGAAGATCCTCGACAAACCCTTTCTAGGTGAGTGCAACCTCAAAACACACACACACACTGTTGTAACTTCATTGCACACTTATACATTGCACAAGGCTTTGTTCTTTCCTGCTCCTCCGCTGACTCTCATCTCTCACCCCTGATTTCTGATTCCCCCCCGCTTCCTCTCTCTCCCACACACACTTAAGAAAGTTTCCCCTGCGCCTCAGCACTCTGACAACGTGCCTCTCGGCTCTTCCACAATAGCATGTTTCTGACTGCCAGGCAGGAAGGAACATTCTCTTCCGCGTAACAACCTGAACGCAGGCCTGCAATGACAGTCCCCTAATTGCTAGTCTCCCTCTCCAAAGCTAGACAAATGACTGTGGCATTTTCAAGCACTGCACACGCGCCCTTATCGCGCCAATGGCCTGTAGTTCAGCTCGCACCCGCTCCTTTCCACCTGTCCTTTCTTCGAGCCTCGCGTAATTGTGGCTCTTGTGAAGCAAAAGGGGGAATATGCTTCTTTCGGCTCTAGGAGACAAACTTCGACCCTCGTCGGCCTCCCGCGCCTTGTGCTCAAGCGGAACAGATGGACCATTGACTTCCTTTGGAATGGAACCGATTCACCAGCCATGGATGGAAGGGTTTCAACGTAGGGCGAGAGAAGAGAAGGAGACGGCTTTAAAGCTCCAGAAGGAGGTATATATTGGGGTTGTAGTAGTGTAGCGCTGTTAAGTTTATTTTAAGTTTTTTTTTTTGGCATGAATGCTCCTATTCAGGGGTGCGTTTCCCAAAAGCATAGTTGCTTCTGGGAAACGCACCCCAGAGCGCCTTTTTTCAGCTCCCACAGTCCGAACGTATGCACTGGAGGTCAACTGGCGACTCTGAATTGGCCCCGTAAGTTGTGAATGAGAGTGTGATTGTGAGTGTGTGTTGGCGTCTGCCCAGGGTCGGTCCCCGCCTTGCACCCGTAAATTTCCCGGGATAAACTCCCCAGATACCCCCACGACCCCTGTTGGGATTAAGCAGTTCGGATAATGAATGAATGAATGAATGAATGAATGAATGAATGAATATAGTAATATTTTATGTGTGGCATATAACCAATGATTTTTTAAATGTGTGTCATATTTTCTACATGAATGTTATATTTTTACATTTCTGATCAAACATTTGAAGCTCTAAGGAGCCTGGTGATTTGGCAAAAGTTTTAATCCTCGCTTGTGACTAGCAAGATATCCACTTATGACTTGTGTGTTCTCAGTGGCTATTGTATGACGTATAAACTTTAAAATGTAAAAATAAATAGTCCTTTTCATGTGGTAACTATAAATGAACTATTAATTTATTAAATTTGCAGAAAATCTACTATATCATGATTATATATCACTCATCGGTTAACGAGGTTAAAAAGAGTTCACATTTTAATATATGTTTTAAATATTGGGGTGTGACGCTATACAAAAAGTATCCAGTCCCTTTTCCCCTTTTTCCCTTATTCCACCTGCTCCGGATTTTTTTCTCCAGCACCCGACTTACCTGAGGCAGTTAATCAATCAGTGCTGGGAAAAGGACAAAAACGTGAAGCGCCTGGAGGTCTTCAGGTGCTGGATTAGGAAACGCTGTGCTGCGGATCTCAGACAAGAACATTACTTATAGTTTCAATTACCTCTCCAGCAGTTCCTACAGTCGCACTGCGGTGGCACGGCTTGACGTGAGTTATGCCGCTTGTGATGATCTCAGACACTTTTAAAAGGCCGTGAAGTCGGAGTAACTGATCCTGCATCAGCGGGAGTTGTTTTTAGGGAAGATGTAATGGAGAGTGGTGGAGCGCCGTGACAGAGCTCCTGTTGTCTAGGTTTGCTGTGCCTAATTGTGAAAGATCTAACACGTTACCAAACACACGTCTCCTCTGTTGCCTCCTGGAGGGAGACGAGGTGGATGTGTCAGCGGCAGTTATGGGACTTGTGTGTGTGTGTGTAAAATCTGATTTAAGTCTGAATAGGTATAGAAAAAGGAAAGTAGGATATGGAGGAATATTTGTGTTTCCAGACTTTTGCTGCTACATTGTTCTCTAAAATCAAGCCTAAAACCGAGAATATGATCTGCAGTGCGATTAGTAGGCGTGCACGATTCGGAAAATGTCAAGATTCATTTGGATTCCGATTCTTGGGCTCACAGTTTGATTCAAAATCGATTTACGATTCATAAACGATTCACAATTCAATACATGTTTGTATTTGGTTCCAGCTGTTTTGAGGTACTTTTCCCATTTGAATGTGGCAGATCAACAAAAAAATCACAATGAATCAAATTTCGTCTAGCAACCCGGGGATCGAACCCAGGACCTTCTCGCTGTGAGGCGGCAGCGCTGACCACCGTGCCGTCCTGTGTCCATTTAATGTCCATTAGATCATAATATGTGACCCTCCATGGCAAAACCAGTCGCTTGTCGCAAATTTTCCAAATTGAGTTATTATGTTTTCATGAAAGGGCATAAATCAAGCTTCAAAACAATATCCATGAGGAATGAATCGGACGACATATGACTGAGATATCAACATTCAAAGGAGTCGGGTTTCTCCTGTCACGCCAAGTGAGAAACGGAGAAATCTGCCGTCGAAGTTAACTATCGCCGTAGCACTCACAGACGCTTGGTGCGGTCGCGGCTACTTTTGCGTTTACGCTAGCCTACGCTGCATTCACAGCCACACGGATAGCCTACCTGCGTTAGGTTAACTGAACTCGGGAGACGAAGACGGATTCCGCAGAAATATCTTCACGCTAGTCAACCAGTGGATTTACCGTAAATATTGAAGTAGAGCGGTCAAAACAGAAACTTTGAACATTCTGCTGGAATTGAATTCCTCACCTCAAGAAAGTCACGTTTTTAGGATGGAAAGGGTAAGTTTTTCAGCCAAATTTATTCCCAAAAGTACAGTATAGACCTTCCACTGTTTCAAAACACTAAAAATCCCAAATTTTATCCCACGCAACATAAACGCTCGTTTTTCTCGGAAACCTCCGTTGCGACAAGCGACTGGTTTTGCCGTGGAGGGTCACATATATGCATGAATTTTTCTGTAGGGGAAATTTCCCGTAGTAATAATAATAATAATGACTTAATTTGGAAACTTGGTGTTTAGGCCCATTTTTAGTAATCTCGTTTCATCCCCGTGCTATATAATTTCTGGAATCTCCCCTTGATTATGAGCTAAATGAGGTATCCCCTACGCCAGCACTTCCTCCAGAACTGTGTGTATTTTATTCCAGAAGGGTGGAAAAGGCTTTTAGTTTTAGGCGAAAAGTTTTACGTTACATTTCGAAAACAGAGCTGAAAAGAGGTGAAGGTGAAACTGTAGCATTATTTATGTAGTTATTATGTCCAAAGAAAGTAAATGGAAGTGTCTAATGAAGACAGCAATGTGTGTGTGTGTGTGTGTGTGTGTGTGGTTAGAAGGCCTTGCGTAATGGGCTGTAATTGCTTGTGTAATTGCTCTCCGGGGAGGACATACAGCGGCCCAGTCCCGAGACTGCACTCATCTTCAAAAGCTGAGTACAGTCAACCCTGCCAACCCTGATCATCCATCCTTCTCTTCCCTCCTCTCTCTCTCTCTCTCTCTCTCTCTGCCCCTCCCTCACTCCCTCCATCTTTCTCCCCGTTCTCCACGTCTCTGCCTGCCCTGATCTCCGTCTCCCTTCCCCTCTCCCAATCGACATTTCTCCGTCTTCTTGTTGTTTTACTCCTCCATTTCCTTTCACCCTCCACCTTTTCTGTCCTTTCTTTTTAGTTGTCACTCCATCGCTCTATCTTTTATTTACCCCCCCTCAGCAGCTGCAAGCCCAGTTTCGGGAGGCCTTGCGAGCGAGGGAGCGCCTGGAGGCCGAAGCGAGGCGAGCGGAGAGAGTGGAGACGGAAGCTCGGCTCGAGGCTCGTTACGGGAGACTGAAGCGGAGGACGGAGGAAGAGAAAAGAAGGGAAGTGGAGGAGGCCTGTAGACGAGTGCGGGAGGAGATGAGGAGGGAGGCAGAGCTGGAGAAAGAGGAGCAGAGGCGGATCATACAGAAAGAGATGGAGGTGAAATGGCAGTATCATTTCTGGACCCGAAGGTACTTTGTCGGGAAAGCATCCTATAAACAGAGGTGGTGTTTAAGGTACCAAAAGGCGTTCTCTTTCTATCGTATTCACACAGGAGCACGCGAAGGAGCGTGTATCAGCGGCGGAACGGCGAGTGGGGAAGGAGTATAAAAACGAGGCCGAGAAGGAGAGACGAAGCCTGCAAGACAAACATAAGGAGGAGTTATCTCAGCTTCAAGACAGGCAAGACGCACACACACACACACACACACACTCGAGCCGCCTCCTCGCTCTGTCCCATATAACACCTTATTGCTGTCGTATTTCTTCATTAGTCTGTTTCACTTGGCTCTCGCCTCCTCTCTCTCTCGCGCGCGATCCGGCTCTTTTGCTCTCGTTTTCTCTCTCTCTCTCTTCTTCTCTCTCACATTCTCCCTTTCTCGTCTCGTTTTTATCATCATCTTTTCTCCAACTTCCCCCCTTTGCCGTTACTATTTTGGTAAGCTGCTTCCTCATCCAACTTTCTCTGGTGTGTTAACTCAGCTGGTTTACGTGTGTGTTTCTCCATGTGCCTGTATGTGTGTGTGTGTGTTTCGTAGGCTGCGGCAGCTGCAGGACAGTCTGGCGCAGGTCTGCTGGGAGCGGAGGCAGTATGAGGCAGAGTTTAAGGTCAGCACTCGTAATGAGGTCGTCATGAATAAATGAACAGCCACGAAAACAAGCCCAAATCCATTCCAGCTTCCCGTCCAGTTTTGGGACGCCAACGACTTAACCGCTTTTTGCAGTAGCGTGCGGTTGCGTCGCATCACATCTCTTGGCAGCTGTGAGACAGGGTCGTAGAATGGCGTCCATATTTATCCAAACGTATGACTAACGAAAGGTGAAATGGAAAGTAATTACCAACAGGACAGCCCCACCCCTTCTATCCTCCTTTTCCTCCTCCTCCTCCTCACCGCTAACAACCTCCTCCTCCTCCTACTTCTCCGAGGACTCCTCCTTTGTCCCAATTTCGTCCAAAACGTTTGCTGCTTTTGCTTGTTGTACTTCTCCAACCTGTACAGCTCAGTCCGACTCGGCTTTGAAGCTCAAAGCTCTCCCTGCTCTTCTGCCCTGCTGTTTTTTCTTGTTCGTTATTTCTGTCTCGACGTTTTTATTTCGCTTGCTCTCTCTCTCTACCTGTACGTCTGTGTGTCTCACCAGCTTTACACAATTTCTCTCTCGCTCTCTCTCTTTCACCCCATGATCCCTCGCTATCCCTCTCCACCTCTTACGATCCATGATCTCTCTCTTTCTCTTTCTCTCTCTCTCACCACATGACCTCTCTCTAAACATCTCTCTGTCTCTCTTTGGCTTTGTCTGTCTTATCTTCCTCACCCGTGTTCTATCCCTCCCTCTTTTACCCTACGATCTTTCGTCTTCTCTGCACGTCTGTCTCGTTTCTCCTTCGTGATCTTTCTCTCGCTCTCTCACGCGCACCCCGCCTCACTCTGTCTCTCATATCATTTCTGTTTTCCAGAAGGTGCAGGCCAGCTACAGGCAGTTTATCGATCTGACCGACTCCTCCCTCCATTCCGATTACCTCCTAACACTGCGGCGCCTGGGCAAGGAGCCGGGCCTAGTGCAGGCTGCAACGCAGACGGATGACACCACCACCAGCACACCTGCTGAACATCTGACTTCACACTTCCCAAATTCTATTCCTGTGTTGAAATAATACGGGGATCATATAGATACATCACATATATCATAGAGGTCGTGTTATATACATATAGCTCAGCTAACAAGAGCACCGTCATGATTACCTCAGTGGTAACTTTACCGGTCTGGGATTCAAACCGGCGACCTTCTCATCACCTTCTGCCCAACTGTTACGCCACCAACTGCCCCAATGCTATACATAAACATACACTGCATAACAGTCAGTGTTGGGGAGTAACGGAATACATGTACCGGCGTTACGTATTTAGAATACAAAATATGAGTAACTGTATTCCGTTTACAGTTACCGTTTCAATAGGTGATCATTAGAATACAGTTACTTTGTTGAAATAAATGGATTACACGGCGGTCTTTTCCTGTTTCATATGTTAGGCCATCCCCTCCTCTATCCCCTCTCTAATTTTGGTAATTCCACGCACTGCCGGAAACCCAAACAAAACACGCAATAAGAGGCTCTAATGTAAGCGTGCTGTTGATGTTGGTGGCGTCAGCACGACAGAGATAGCAGTGCCCAGGCAGGAATGCATTTCTTACTCGGAAATTTCGTGTTTGCTCCTCTACCTACAGTAAATATATTGTTTATTCAGGGACATTTGGGCTTAACAGCCAATTGGTAGAGAAAAACAAACAAGAATTTGCAGGATGTGACTGCTACGTTCATGTAGTTGTAAAAAGCATGACAATATATTAAGTAATCCAAAGTATTCAGAATACGTTACTCACATTGAGTGAGTATTCCGAATACGTTACAAGCTCCATTTTGGGGCATGAATTCTGTAATCTGTAGTGGAATACATTTTAAAAGTAACCTTCCCAACACTGGTAACAGTAGATGTGCTGTATGAGGATGTAATGTCCCGCTGTGTCCACTGGGTGGCAGTACAGCTACAGTTTTACAGCTTAATTGATTCAGTCCGCATTGTCACTTCCCTGCTCCACGGTTCCAGATGTGATATAATGAACAGCTATTCTCTCAGCTAGTTTATGCTTATTCTTCTTTTCTTTTCCTTTCTGCTAATTATTATTACTGCAAACATTTGTTCGTATATTTGTTTGGCTTTGTGTCTTATTAATAAACTCAAAAATTGGCACCAAATAACTGAATGTAGTCTCGGATGTACTTTGCATTTAACAGTATTTCAGACTTAGTTATTAGTGTCATTATCTCAACCTTATCGCAGTTTTTAGCCCAAACTCACCCGGGAAAAAGAAGTAGGGCCTCAGTGTGGAAGTTTGTTTTTTTGTTTTTTTTTTCTCCTTTACCCCCCCACAAGCACCCACCTCCCCTCTTTTCCCCTCCCTCTCGTTCTCTCCCTCCCTCTCTCTCTCTCTCTCTCTCTCTCTCTCTCTCTCTCTCCCCTCCTCCCTCTCTCGCTCAAGTCAGTCCGTCAGTGCGCCGCCAGCGTCAGGACAAGACTCGAAGGTTTTGACCAAGTGAAGGTGGAAGAGCAGGACAGAGAAAAAGAAGGGAAATATTCTCCAATCCCCCTCAAGGATTATCCGTCTCCAAGCGAGATTTACGCGTCTCGTTCTACACATTTTTTTTCCCTCCTCTGGTGCGCATCTCTAACAGAACATCCATCGATGTACTAGAGAAAGGTTTGGGATTGATTCTCATTTTTCTTTTACTTTTTTTCCCCCCTTCTTTATCTTTATTTATCTCTCTCTCTCTTTTTGCTTTTTTTACCCGGATTGTGACCTGAACACCCTGAACGACTGGTTTCGTCGAAATCCGACGCGCCAAAAAAAAAGGGAGCTTCACTGAGTTAAGGGTCACTGGGTGTGCGGAATTACAAGTTGGGTCTCGGAGGCGAGAGAGGAAAGCAAGTGGAGGAGAGAGAAGGAGAGAGAGGAAGAGGGGAGTGAGACAGACAGAAGAGTGAGACGGAGCCTCAGCAGCATCAACACGTTTTATAAGAATGGAAGTTTCCGATGCACTGATTCGTGTTCCGTTTTAAGAACAAGCCGCCCGCCTGCACTTCTGTTTATTTTTATTTATTTTTTTAGCATCCTTTCTTACGTTTGTCACCGGGGAGGGAACTAAATCAAAACCCACAGGACATAAACGAGGAATGGGACAAACCTTTTTACCCGAGGAAAGAAAGAGAGCAACGATTTCAGTCGCGAATCAGACTCCGGCTTCTAATGAAGCTTGACAAGCCCCAATAAAAACGACTTTGAGGATTGCTATTGTTGGGGGAGTTTTTTTGTTTTGTTTTGGGGTGTTTTTTTTTTTTTTTTACGGCGACGTTTATAGCAGCCTTTTGATATAAAGGTGCCTTCGTCTAACCCAGTTTTAAACGGGGGGGTTTCCTCTGTTTCGGAATAATCGAAACGCTCTCGTGTTTAGGGTGAAACTGAGCTCGTTTTTCTGCCCGTTGATCTCCATGCGGGCTCCGTGTCGTCCGGCTCCACACTGACGGCTGCAGCTTCACGCTTTTGTTCCGTAAACCTCTCAGCCGCCAGCCTTCGGTTGGGGGAATAATAATAATAATAATAATTTAAAAAAACAAAAAAATCCTCCCTCACGTTAGATGGGGGCAAACAGACCGGTCTCGGGGGTTGAAATGGCGAGTCGGGGATGTGGACACGGTTTGGCTTTTCTCCTGACCATATTATTGGTGGATTTACTGGGGATCGCCGCGACCAACTTGGAGCCGATCTACTGGAATTCCCTGAACAAAAGGTAAGAATAGAGCCGTGCGTAAAATGTGCTTTCGAGCTGCTTTGGGGCTTTAACGCGCATTTGGTATTCCGCTCATCCTCGCCGTAAATGACGCGGGTCCGGAGTCACTCGAGTCCCTCCAGCCCCTAATCAGAGGGACTGCAGAAGTTATGAGTCCGGGTTGTAGGCAGACTAATAAATGCCACATTTCATTGGCTGTGCACAACGAGGAATTTACGACTTTCCAGCCACTACGAGTACAAACCTCACACACCACAGCGCGCCAGCATTTCCACCATTAGCTATTATAATGGCGTGTAGGGATGCCGTTATAGCTATCGATATTTAATGCACCCGTTTTTTTTTTCTATCAATGTAGTATTATTGATACAGGACTAAAATAAGTGTCAGCTCGAAGATTTTATAACAGACCTAACACCCCCCGGGCGGCGTTTTTAAAAGGCGTATGTGAGGTATTTATTTAGGCCTCCTATTTTGACACATTGGTACGTTAATCTGCGGGTTGCCAAACAACCGCCACTCGTGGACGTGTCGCGTATTGGGTCTTTTTGGAGTAAACGACTAAGATTGTTTTGTTGTTTCCCCAAAAGAGTATCACAGAAATATTTAAAAAAAAAAATGTTCAGCACTGTTGTTATTATGCGTTTGTTGCTTATTTTATTAGCAGACCTGCTACTTTTAAGCTCACTTGCGTGCTGTCGCATTGCTTTGACTTCCTACGTGTGTGTGTGTGTGTTTCTGTGTGTGTGTGTGTCTGTGTGTGTTTATGCAGCAACACACAACAATTTAACAATTTTCCTTTTTTCCCACAACTTTTAGCCCTTATACTAAGCTTGTTTCGTACCTGTTGGTTTCCAACTTTACTGACATAACGAGACTAAGATCCTGACGATGAACAGCGACGAACTTGTCGAAAGTTCATCTCCTTAAACCAAACTTACTATTAACTTTGCAATTTCGTCTGTAATTTCCCACCAACTTGGGTCATAATAATGTGATTTCTTTTAAAGTCTGGTGAACTATTTCAACAGGAATGTTAGCGTATTGCTGTTGTTTGGGGTTTTTTTTTTTGGTCAGGCAAAAATAATTCGTCATTATTTACCGTAACTCTTTGTGGGAGTCCATGTGCATCTTCAATTCGTGTCTGATAAACGTGGATTTATGGAGGAAACCAACCCTAAACGGGTGGTACCCACACACACCCACCCGCTACGGTCATTATTTTGTTGTTAAAAGTGGACACCCGGTGTCGTGGGAGCACTTCTGGGCCGCTCTAAATCGGTATGTAGGTTATGGGGGCTATTAGAGATGCCACTGGCTCTTGAAAGACGAATAGCTTTTTAATGTGTCCATGTGTCTCGAAAAGGGGCTTCGAGCCGGCAGATGCTGAGGGAGGGAGGGAGGGAGAATTGGGGTGGGGGGTGATTGTGCGATTCACTCATTGTGTTCGTTGGCTGAGGCTTCTTTAAGCTTGGTGTCTAGGTTCTCAGTCGTCCAGGGCATGGTAGCGTTGACTTCTTTTAGGTTCGTGACGACGGTTTCACCTCAGGTTTCACCTCAGGTTTCACCTCAGGTTTCACCTCAAATTCTTGAAGACGTCCAGTTGCCTTCGGTTTAAGACTCGGTGGTGGTTGTATTTGGCCAAACCTGTCCGTGTTTTTCTTGAGGGGAGCTGATTTGGCCACAGTGAGGCTTTGGTGCGAACTGACCGCTGGGTTTTTGGGGGGTTTTTTTTCCAGCTTGACCCCCGGCTGAAAGTGTGTGGTGATTAGGGGAGATTGGCGACGGCGCCGCTTTTCACACCGACTTTCTCACTCCCGGCGCTTCAAATTTGTTTGATTTCACACCGCCGAATTAACACAAGCGCAACCGTTAACGCAATTTCACTCGTTATTCTCACTTTTGTTAAACCCCCAGTGCGCACCATCGGGCTAAATAGAGGCTCGAAGCAGCACACAACAATGAGAAAGATGCTACCCGCGTTTACAGCGCTAACTAGAGGGCTGTTCGATATGTCGTTTTAGCATCGTCATCGAGATGGACGGTGTTGAACAAGACTCAAATGACTGACTTTTTGCTTCTTAATGCAAACTTAGCCCATGTCCACAGGTACACGGGTATTTCTGAAAACGGAGGTTTTTCTATGCGTTTTGGCCTTTCGTCCACACGTAAAGGGCGTTTTGGGTCAGTAAAAACGGAGGTTTTTGAAAACTCCGGACAAAGTCGCGATTTTTGAAAACTCTGTTTCCGCGTTTAGGTGTGGACAAGAAAAAGGACAGTGTTGATAAACGGACCGTTTCACGTCACACTGTGCGCCACTCATATGACGTCACAGTATGCACCGTGTCTGCATTAGGTTTTCATCTACAATGGAAGGCATGCTTTTGACAGCGTTTTTTGTGATTGCGTGTGGACGGAGATATTTTTGAAAACGTGCTCGTGTGGATGCGATTTAAAAAAAAAAAACGAAAACGGAAAATTTCCGTTTTCAGAAATACCTGTGTATGTGTGGACATGGCCTTATTCTCCATGGTTAACTTACAAAATAAATGTGTTTGATATAATAGCATTTAATCCCAGATAAAGATCAAGAAAGGATGATTCACACACAGTTATTTTTCCACTTTTTTGTTGCTTTGTCCCTCTTTGTCCAGATGCACACCACAAAAATCACCCCAATCGCTAAAGAATGATTATACACCGCAAAAAGATCTATTTGCCAAAAAAAGAGCTGCATATAAAATGGAATCAAGCGCTATTGGCTTTTTAAGTTAAGCTCAAATAAATGAGCTTTTCCTGTTTAATTTATTTTAATGCCGTCTTTATTTAAAACAGACCGCCAGTCACACGAACATAAGTTATGGGGGAGGGTTGTAACCCCGATAATCAAAACTAACCAGCCGAACCCCCACAAAAGAGCCCGGACTCCCTAAATGGGTAAAGACCTCAACCCCCAATGTTCAACTGAAAGTTACGCCCTTGACTAGCAGCAATTCACTTAATTGGGCGTGTTTTTTTGCTTGCCAAGGTTGAAACGACCGCTTCAACTGCGACCTTCCCTGCACCTCTGGTTTTATGAGATAGAAAAGTGGTTTTGACCGGAATTTATTATTTATTTCCAGATCCTGTTATTAATGGTGAATCATGTTTTTGGACCACTGTTAATATGTCTGATGTAGTGATTTAGCGCTTCATCAGCGGTAGAAACTGCGCTAATCTCCAGTCCCATAGCAGAAGCGCTGATGTTTCGTGCGTAGCGAAGTTCGTCTTCACATGTGGCGTCTTATTCTAGCTTCGATAATTGGCGGCTAAAAGTAACCATATGGAGGTTACCTTGGGCTACGCGGGAGTGTTTAATACGACCTTGACACTTCTACGCCACACGCTGCTTTGATGTTTAAGGGGTTTCCACTGCAGAATATATTTCCCATCTCTTCTTTCCCTCCCTCCCTCGCTCCCTCTCTCTTCTTCCCCTCACTCAATACCGCGATCGTTTCCTCGCCGCGTCTCCCTCCGTTCTCTCCCTCTTTCTTTTGATGCCGCTGAATTAAAACCATACGTAGCATTCAGCGGCTAATGAATCCGCTCAGCTGGTGTAAGCGCGGCGTGCCCGGGATGAGCAGCGGGGTGCATCCCTTAAACGCCGGGCCTACAGAAATCGATATCTCTTAAGCCATGAATGTCGCTACCAGTTAAGCTTAAGAAAACGCTAGTGTGGCACCCCCCGATCACCTTGAAAACGACCGCAAGGAAGAGAGAGAGAGAGAGACAAAAATCTATACAGGCGGAAAGCGCGGTTTGCGGCCAGGGACACGCCAGACGGTGTAATTGAATAAAATGTTGAAATTGATATTCGACTGGGACGGTGTGGGCACTACTCTGGAAAAGACATCGGTCTTCCGGTCCAAACAGACCTTTGTGCTTGCTTTAATTGGACATTAGTATGAAAAGTCAGGAAAGCGTACGTCTGGACGCGAACTTCGTACCTGCCGTCCCACAATGTCCTGTAGCCCTGTGTGATGTACTGTATGTATAGAGCAGGGCTTGTAAACATTCTTATATTTTTACCTAATTTCAAAGTTACTCTTTGGACTAACTCTAAATGTTTGCTTCTGTCATATTTGACTCATTTGTTTATGTTCATGTCATAGTTTTTTCATACAGATTCAAGCCTTTTATTAAAATTTTATTTGATGTAATTGGATGAAAAAATATAAACCCATAGCAACTATTAAGTCATAGTAGGGCTGGGCGATATGGAAAAAAAATTATCTCGATTTTTTTTTTTTAAATATCAGCCGATATCGATATATATCACGATATGTCAAATCACGGTCGATATAAGTTGTTCTATGGCTTAACATTCTAACACTTCTTAGTCCATTTTGTATGCGTCAGAAAATAGATTTATTTATTGTTGAAATAAATTAAACGAAGTATTTTTTGTGTGTTCGAATAAGCGTTTCAGCTCTAGTATGACCGGTCTTTTATGAACATGCTTTCGACGCAGTTTGCAGTGTGCGCTACTCTGCTTCGTATCGGACTTTAAGTAGCCAAAATATTTCCAAACTGCGGAACTCTTCGGACCCTTTTTCAACGTCCTCGTCCATTGAGGTGTCTTTCTATAACGGTATCGCTTGTCGTCATTATTTCTATTTTATCTCGCTCGCTCTCCTGACGTACTGTCGCACACGGCCGCTGTAGCCCACAGCTTTAGAATACGAGAAGCCACGCTTCCTTAACTGACCTGAGCTGGAACTCTTTTGCAACCACGTGATTGGTTCGGCTGCTCTGTCCGTCAGCCTGACTGACGTGAGCGATAACCACGCGATCGGTTCGGCGCGGCGCTGTTTTCATTATCTCGTGAAATCGAAAGGTGGACGGAATGAGTGCTGTCGACTTTATATCGACTATCTCTATTTTTCCTATCGAGGAAAAGCTATTTCGCGATCGTTATCTTCATCGTTTGATCGCCCCCCACTAAGTCATAGTAATATCTGTAGTTTTTTCATTTCAACCAACATATACACTTGCTTTTTTTTTTTTTTTTATCAACACATTTTTAGCCTGTGTTTGCCAAAGAATTTGACGGTGTTTCGCGTAAAAAGTTGAGTGTTGAACAAATAAACGAGCTACTTTTTCATCACCTTTCTCGGAAGCGACGTTCAAAGCCATATCGGTGTGATAAAATTCGAATACAGGATATCATTGTGCCCATTTTCCCCCCATTTTCCCCCAAACCCACCGTTTGTGTTTATACGCTAGTCAGAAGATTGCGTCGTGCTTTGCTGTTCTTCAACAAACTGCTTTTCTTTCCTTAGTGCTTAACAATGAAATGAAGAGTGTGTTTGTGTGCGTGTATTTGTGTGTGTGTGTGTGTGTGTCTAATTAAAAGCTCAGATAAGCAGTTGTGTATTACTCTAAGCGTTAGCGTAGCGATGATAAATGCTGCCGGGGCGTATGTCTCTTCATCCTCTTAATGCTGGCGGTGACTTGTATTACAACTATTTCGTCTCAAACACACATTAAAAATTTAATCCCCTCCAGATTCTCAATAATTAATTAATAGCTGGCTAATTAGCTCTGGATAAAAGGCTGGTTAACTAGGGTAAGTGTATCGAGAAGAAGAGGGGAAACGCGAGGATGACAGAGAGACAGAGAGAGAGAGAGATGCTCCAACCCTGAGTGTTCGACTTGGAAGAGGGAGCCAAATGATGTCACAGTGTTAGTGGGTCAGATCACAAAGCCAAGCAGATGCCAGGGCTGGGCGATATAACCTCGAATCAGTATCATGATTAATCGAACCGTTTTCTTGTTATTTGTCACTGTGAACACAGCACAGCACACGGTGCGCCACAACGAAGTGTGACCTCTACATTTGACCCTTCGGTGAAGGAGCAGTCCCAGGGAGCCCAG
The DNA here is from genome assembly GCA_032718565.1 of Distichodus sexfasciatus. NCBI lineage: Eukaryota > Metazoa > Chordata > Actinopteri > Characiformes > Distichodontidae > Distichodus > Distichodus sexfasciatus. The sequence goes on from JAVGVS010001585.1 coordinate 14,820, forward strand.
CACCGGGCGAGGAGTAGTGCTCGGGTACGGCACCTTGCTCATGAGTACCTCAGTGGTACCTTTACACATCCGGGACTTGAATCGACGCCCCTCCGATCGCTGGACTTTTCCTCCAGTGCTTGCTAGGGCTAACTGGCGTTCCAAACCGTGTTGAACGTCGGACTTCCCTATGAGAGACGCACGCGCTAACAAACGGTGAGGAACAGTGAGGATAGCGAGCGAGTGAGCGCTGGTGTTGTTATGGAAATTAAACAGTGTAATCTCGTATAATTTGCCTTTGGCGTTGTAACGTGCTGCGCTGCTTGTCCCGCTGATTGTCATTTCCATATGTAGGAATTGGCGCGAACGTCAAACGAACGTCGAACCTACAGTTGCCACCGATACCCGATCCATCTATTTGAGTCGTCGTCGGACCCGTATATCCCATCCGCGTACCGGATCGGCGCGTCCCTAATATTTATGCTATAAACCTTGTCAGCGAACAGTGAGGACAAAAAAACCCCCTAAATTTATTTCGATTAGTCGTAATGGCGCCAAAATGTCCAGTTAATCGTGATATTGACCTGAGGTGGTATCGCCCGGCCTTAGCGTTTTCCCCTAGTCTGCGGGGACCCGTCGTAACAGGGACACGAACCCCGCGAATTGCTTTGTTTAGCTGCATTAGCGCTGGTTTATTGGGGACTGTGGAGAATTTGTTGCTGTGTTTAAAACTCTGTTCGGAGTGGAGAAAAGAGGACATTAAAAGGAGGCTGAGATTTGATTACCAGGGAAGAATGTTATTAAGGGAGTTTGCGTGATGCTCGGAGTTTTGCGAGGCGTCATTAATTTGCGTGACTAAATTGTATTAGAGCCGATCTATTGAGGCTAGCCGAGTGAAGCCGCTTTCTATTAAAGCGCCGTGGTCAAGGCAAATTAGGTTTTCTACTGGGGGGAGCCAAGAACTCAACAGTGTGTAGCGTCATCTAAATCTGCTGGGGGGGAAGAGGGGTGTGTGTGTGTTGCTCTGTGCATAAGTTAGTGTGTGGGTGGGATTGTTTGTGTGTGTTTGTGTGGGTGTGTGTGTGTGTAGAATAGTGATGCTTCAGCTCTTCTGTTGCTTGGCGTCTATCCGGGGTCCTAGCAGTGGTTACTGGTGTGTGTGTGTGTTTGTGTGGAGTGTGTGTGTGTGTGTGTTGGGGTCTGCTGGAGGCTTTACAAGCCCACGGCAACAGGAGCTGTGAAAATGGCTCTCAGCTGATGTGGCAGAATAACTGCATTGTGCCTGGAGCCCAGTCTCTCACACATATACACACACACACACACACACTTACACGTAGGAAATCGGTGCCTGCCGTGCGGTGAGGAAGACCACGGCCACGGCATTCACGAGGTGTTTTATACACTCGTTAAAAAAAAACCAAAAAAACAAACGCGGCGCCCAGGCCGATACACACTCACGCTGATGCTGAGATTTCTCGAGCTGGCACTGGAGAGCGCACACACACACACACACACACACACATCTGCACACACACACACTTACACACACACATCTGCACGCACTCACACACACTGATGCAAAGCGAAAAAACCGCTGGTGCACTGGGACGCGCTGTAGATCTGAGAACACCTCGGAGGCATGGCCTCTTGTACCTTCATGGCATGGTTGCTCCAGTGTGTGTGTGTGTGTGTGTGTGTGTGTGTGTGTGTGTGTGTGTGTGGTCCCTGCGTCTCTCATCAGCTTGGTGTGTGTGTGTGTGTGTGTGAGGCAAACCATCACCCCCACCCCTCCCAGGAAAGTTGGCCTCTTTGCCCCAAACCGGAGCAATTTAAAAGCAGATGGGCATAAAAATGTGAGAGAAACCAGTTGGAGCCAAAATCCGTTTGAAAAATAAAAAAATTCTCTCTTATTTCGTTTCTCTCGCGAAACCACCACCACCTAAACCCCCACCAACGCCACCACCACCTGCTGCAGATGTTAATGCCAACTTTCTCTCTCTCTGTTTTACACACTGATGCACACACTTTTCCGTTCTTATCCGTTTATTCCATCTCCTGCTCTGTAAGGGTCATGTGCCTATTTGGCAAGTCACCATAACAGTGCCCTGTTCAACTGTGTGTGTGTGTGTGTGTGTGTATGTGTGTGTGTGTGTGTGTGTATGTGTGTGTGTGTGTGTGTGTGTGTGTGTGTGTGTGTGCGTGCTTCATCATTCATTAGGTTACTTCACACAGAACCCTCAGCTAATCAGGATCATCCTCTTTTGCCGCCGTTGGGTCCAGCCTGGGTCAGGCGTAAACACTCACACACACACACACTCACACACACACACACACACTGCGCCGGTGGAAAGGAGGGCAGTGGGAGGAGGAACGGGGTATCGCCGTGGAGCCATATTTGCTCCGTTTCCTCCTTGGTTCGTTCTCTTGGCTCTTTCTTTCCTCCCGACCTCAACTTCTGCCGTCCGCTTTCTCAGATTTTGGTCAGATTTTGTTTCTCTCACTCTCCTCGCTTCTCGCGGCAGCTCAGGAACTCCACGCCGCTTCGCTCCGGCCGATTGCGGCGCCGAGCGGACAGTTTCAGTCGATTAGCCGGAGGCTAACGTCCACAAAGCCGTAAAGCTGACGGCCCACATTACTATAGATTAGCATTGGTCTATCCCGGCCTTCCCCTTATTGACCCGCCGCTCCCTCCTCCTCCGCTCTCCGCCTCTCCTTCTGCCTCTCGCTTTATCGTCTCCCGGTCAGGAGGAGGTTGATGGCGGTGGGCGGGCCGGTCACGCCTGATCTCAGGTGTGTAGAGAAAGGTTAACGGCTTTCATCGATTGTCATATTAAAGGTGGGGGTGTAACGGTACATCGGTTCACTGACCAAAAAGACGATAACATCGATCAGATGTTGTTTATAGTCATTTGGCTACTGCGGCTCCACTGCCGTCTCTTCTCTCTGTGCTTTTATTTTTGTTCCAAATATCGGGTATCGGTTTCCGTTAACTAGTAATAATTAGTACCAATATCGGCCAGAGTTGTGTGTTGTGTGAGTATTTGTTATTCTAAAAATGGACAGCAGACAAATGTTGGTTCAAAATATTGATTAGTATCAGTTAGGGCCCTATGAAATCCGTTTGATTTTTTCCTAAATTCCGTTTGATTTTTTCCTGAATTCCGTTTTGATTCTTCTGAATTCCGTGTTTTACGTTGTAATCGTATTTATTCACCTAAAAAGTGTCTAATTATGGAGCGGATGGAAAAAAGAACAATGCAATAGGAAAGAATCTCACATTAAATGACTGTTACTCAACTTCACCAAAGTGCTGGGGTTCAGCAGAACATTTACTGCTTTGGTAAAACACTGACCTGGAAACAACAAAAAACATCCATTTTTTCCTGCAAAACGAAACGTTTCTGATGTGAGTGTTTGACCGTAAGTGGTCGTCACGTGTTCTTGCGG
>JAVGVS010001586.1:0-18235 GCA_032718565.1 Distichodus sexfasciatus
GCACCACAATCTAGCCGGGTCAGTTTTTTAGCGATATCTCGGGAACGGCGCATCCAATCGACATGAAACCAAGGATGGAATTCCGCATCCGGTGGTGTACTCGGACCTTGGGAAGGTTTTGTCCTCGAAATTGGCCTCTTTCCAGAAATCTTAACCCTAACCCTTTTCTAACTCTAACTCTAACCTTGGCTTGACAGGGTGGATTAATTAAAAAAGAAATCCCTCTCATGAACAAGTATACTTTTGGTACATCACTCGGCATCAGCACTATTACATGTAACGTGGGACAACCCGGTGCGTCATTACATTTTATTTTTAATAACTAAAATAGCACAAAAATGCTTCTAAAATTGGTTATGGACAAGATCCAAAAACCTAATTCAGCTCTATGATGACTGGCATCTTTATTTACAATTCTAAACTGATTTTGGAGCCAAACATTTTTTGGATCATTTGGAATTCCCATTTTGTTAAATTAATAGGTCTTAAGTTGCCCGAAGGTCATTCTACTTCTTATACGGGATCGTCCCATGGGCACCTACCCATCTAGTGGAAAATTGTAAAAATTTGATATATAGATCCCTCAAAACAGTCATTTTGGCTTATTTTAGGCATAGTCTGAATCAGTGGGAGGGGCCTGGCTGCCTCCCTATAAAAGGCAGAGCAGCCAGAATCATTCATTCTATTCCCCGCTATCCTATAGTGAGGATCTGTTCATTCATTTTCTATCGGACTAGCATTAGCGCCCATTAGCCCCTATCTTTTGCACTTGGTTTCTGATTCATTGGCATTTTTGTTTAATTATTTCATTATTTGAGTAAGCCTTAGCCTGAAGAAGATATTTCCAATATCGAAACGTCGCGACAGGCTTACTTTGTTAACTTTGTTTACTTTGTTGTCATTAATAATAGAAAAAATACAATTTTTTTTGGATTAGTTTAAGGACATATAGATCAAAGAATTCATTATTATTTATATATAAAGAACACTGAAACTTCATTTCATCTTTCTAATAACAAGTCTTTATATAGACTGATTGTCCCTTTCATTAAACACTATGGAATGGACAGTGGTACAACGAGGGAGACCCGGACGGGCTCCCCGTAGGAGACTGGACTGGAATAACCGTCCAGGTCCTTATGTTATTGACCGGGTGGGTCGCAATGCACCCACCTATCAAGAGGATTGGTCCTTTAATGACCAGAGGAGCCGCAACTGGAGCCCTTGGTTTTGGTCAAACAATAGGTTCGCGGTACTTGCAAGAGAGGGTAGCGGCTCTAGGAACAGAGCTGGAGGTCAATTCCCCAGAGGGAGAACCTTTGATGCAAAACGGCCTTTCCAAAACGCTCCCAATCTTAGACAAGAAATTTCTGTGGTCTCCAATAGGGGGAGGGGTCGTTTTAATTCCAGAGGTAGAGGTCGTCTGCAAAGTCGGAGTACCTCGAGTTACATGAACACTCGGAGAACGGTCCCTAGACCACGCCAACAGTCCCGTACAGTGGTGACTGCCCCCCTATCACCGAATGAGAAGGCCAAAGTCAATAACATGTACAATTTAATCCGCTCAATTCATCACTTGAGCAAGGTCTCTACATCCCTAAGCCCCTCACGTTTGCCACCGCCTCTACGCCACCTCACTTCCACACTTAGTACAATCATTAAACCAGCTGCCCCATCTGAAAATACAACCTTGATGCTTGGGGGCAATGCCAAGAATTGGTTGTACACAACCACCTTGATTTTGGAAAACCATTACAAGGGATGTATTGACACCATTTCTGAAAAACTGAAAACTCAGATGGAAGATAAGTGGGAACCATTGTTTGAGGTGGCCTCACATTGGGCAACCCGCAGATTGGGATCGAGGCTTCATAGGGATACCTTGAATCAAGCACGAGCGGTATTGGTGACCTTATTTGAGGACGAAGTTGGCCCCTCAATGGCCGTGTCACATACAGAGTCCACTGTACAGCTTGCACAGACCACTACCTTGCCTGTAGCTGATTTAAATGTGGTTTCAGAACAAACCACTACCTCAGTTGAAGGCTATTTGAATTTGGCTTCAGAGATAGAATTTCCTCCACTCCCCAGGAGAGATGTGACCACGTCACCAATTCCTACCTTGGTGGATTCCTGGCAAGATCTTCCTCAGCCACCACCTAAAGTTCCTAGAAAGTCCAGGACCAAGACTAGAAACCCTAGTGTGGCTGACAGGTCCCAAACCATTGTAATGGACCCTGCACCCAGCCAACAGCAGGATAATAGGGAATCAATTCGACCTCAAAGCGCCACACTCCCTATTGAGGCTAGACAGGTCTTGGTACATGCGACTACAGAAGGGGAGGTTCAACCTGATGTGGTGACTGAAGAACTTATCTCCCTAGAGGAGGATGTTATAGTCACCACACCGGTGGTCACCCCGCCAGCACGAGTGGCCTCTCTTTGACGGCCATACCCCAGACGCCTACACCAGACAGGCCCTTGATGTTGGCGGGTTCCTCAAAGGACTCTACTCCAACATTGGCGGCTACTTCTGAATGGTGGAAACCACCCAGAAGCAGACTTAAACCCACTAGACACGTACAGACTCTCAGGAAGTTCAGGGATTGGGCCCTGACGGTAAACAAAAAATGGCTCATAACTGGAGATTCCAATTTGTCCAGAATACCAGAATACTGTATCACTGATTTACAAATTGATAGTTTCCCGGGAGCTACCTTTAGACATGTAGTGGGTGATCATGTCCAAAACAATTCTAAATACCAGGGTGGAGAAGGTAATCCTGTCCTTTGGAATTAATCACAAAGATCAGGACATGGAGAAAACAGCCTTCAAACAGGTCCAACAGGCCATAGCTATGGCTCGGGAAACCTTTGTGGCAGCACATTTGTGGATTCCGTTAATCAATTTCCCCAAATCGCTCAATATGCTTCAAAGGCAGCGATTGCGGAAGTTGAACGACTACATAAAAACGCACTCGCATTTTATCCCACCACTTCCAGACCACATGTTTAACACAGTGGAAGGTGGCATCCATTGGACGGCTGATACAGGCACCTTGATGTTGAAACATTGGATCACACAATTAAACTCGGGAACCCCGTAAGCCTGCCATTGCAGGAGGGGCTGGAAAAGTCGGTGATTAATTTAGCGGAGGATTTTTTTCTAAGTGAAGAACAGTATTCACTGCTACAAAAAGGCCTTACTTTTATGCCCACAGTTGAATTACATAAAGAACAGAAGATTACCTTAAAACATGATCTACAAACCTTTCACCGTAGAATAACGCTGGCCTCTTATTATGAAGGGAAACCCAATACAGAACCAATTCCCTTTACACCCAAATCGAGTTGGACGCCAAGATTGGCCCAACTTCCGGTCAACATTAGGAAATTTATTAGAGCTAATCACTACGGCTTAAATAATCTTGACTGGAATCTCAAAGACGCTCCCAACTTATCCCTAGCAGAAGTACGGGCATTAAGACAACTGCGTAATAATCCAAAGATTGTGATTAAACCTGCAGATAAGGGAAGTGCTGTAGTTTTGCTTGATAGAGACCAGTATCTTTGGGAAGCTAAAAGACAGTTGAATAAACCGGAACATTATACTAAATTACAGACACCCATTTATCCCCAAACGATACCCATGATTAAAGAAATTCTTGATGATCTTAGCAATCAAAAATTTATCAACCTTAAGCAGAGGGAATATCTATTGGGTACGGACAACCCGAGACCAAGGAGATTTTATTTACTCCCTAAAATTCATAAGGAACCTGACCAATGGAGTGTACCCTTTAAAATCCCACCTGGACGTCCCATAGTCTCAGACTGTGGGAGCGAATCCTATGCTATAGCAGAGTACATTGAACACTTTCTTCATCCCATTTCAGTTAGACACCCCAGTTATATTAAGGACACCTATGATTTCATAAATAAAATTGGCAATTTGATTATACCTAGGAATTCATTACTATTTACAATTGATATTGATAGCCTTTACACAAATATTGAAACAGAATCGGGACTTAGGGCAGTACAAGACTGGTTTAATAGATACCCAGATAAAAATAGACCTGATGATTCGATTTTAAAGTTACTGGAAATTAGTTTTACTAGGAACGATTTTGAATTTGATTCAGAATTTTATTTACAAGTTAAGGGTACGGCCATGGGTAAAAAATTTGCTCCTTCTTATGCCAATATTTATATGGCTTCTTGGGAGGAATCAGCCCTGGCCTCAAGTCCAATTAGGCCCAGGCATTATTTTCGGTTTTTAGATGATATATGGGGTGTTTGGGATGGTACTCCAGTACAATTTCAGGATTTTGCAGGGTTCCTTAACAATCATCATCCCTCTATCAAGATTAAGTATGTCTTAGATCACTTTAAAGTCAACTATCCTGATACTGTGACTTTTAAAGGGCCCAAATTTGGTGAGTTTGGCAAATTAGATATCAAAGTTTTCTTCAAGGAAACAGACACTCATGCATTACTTCATAAAACCAGTTTCCATCCACGTCATACCTTTAAAGGTCTTGTTAAGTCCCAACTCCTCAGGTTCCACCGGATATGTTCCCGGGAGGAAGATTTTTGGGAGGCTACAAAAACCTTATTCTCAGCTTTACGATGTAGGGGCTACTCCCGTTCCTTTCTGAGGCAAGTCCTTAAATCATTCCGAAGGACAGAAGAAAGGCGGGAGATAGATATTCTCCCCATAATAACAACTTACTCTAAGCTTGGATTGGATTTTCACAATAAGATCAAGAGAAACTTCGAATCCCATCTGGCCAACTCGCAAATTCTGAAGAAGTATAGGATCATTTTGGCCTTTCGTCGTAATAAAAATCTTAGGGATTTATTGGTTCATAGTAAAATTAAGCCCTTAGAAGGGACCCGAATCCCTCGGGGTTGTCCGGAGTTTAAATTTAGGGGATGGGTGAAAAATAATTCTTCCAATGTGGTTTATTCAATTAGATCGTCCTTGACTTACAATAGCCGTAATTGTATCTATCTGATTTATTGTCTGAAATGTCCAAAACTATATGTTGGGGAGACGAGGAATTCAATAGCGGCCTGCCTCAACCAACACAGATATAATATTAGACACAAGAAGAATATTGACACGCATTTGGTCCAACACTTTATTATACATGGTATTGAAGCATTGAGGGTGACGGGTCTACAGGGCCACCCCTCATAGACAGACCGCCAACGAAGGGCAAAAGAACATCATTGGATAGTCAAATTGGGAACAAAATTCCCTGGGGGGCTTAATGATTAAAAGGTATTTCACATATCCCTTCAAACAAACAACGCAAAAAATCTAGATGGGTCTTTATCTATTTACGCTAATCCTAATCTAGTTCTCACCCCCAAATAAAATCTATATTAATACTATCTTCTAACCCCAACCTTTACCCAACCCTAACCTTAACCTTTCTATACTAATCTTTACCCAACTCTAACCCTAACCTTACTCACCCTAACCCTTGCTCAACCCTAACCTTAACCTTTTCTAACCCTATTTTATCTCTTCTAACCCTAACCCTTCCTCAACCCTAACCCAACCTTTTCTAACCCTACTTTATCTCTTCTAACCCTAACCTAACCTTTACTCAACTCTAACCCTAACCATTTCTAACCCTACTTACACAACCCTAACTCTTAACTTAACCCTAACCCTAATTCTTCTAACCCTAACCTTTGTTCAACCCTAACCCTAACCATTTCTAACCCTACTTCATAACCCTTAGCTTAACCCTAACCGTAACCCTTCTAACCCCTATCTTGCTCAACCCTAACCCTAACCATTTCTAACCCTACCTTACCCAACCCTAACTGTCTACCATACTAATTTCAAACTCTAAATTTTCCCTATTCCAACCCCAAACCTTTTCTAACCCTAATCTTAGCTCATTCTTAACCTTAACCTCTCTAACTGTTAAACTTATTTCTAACCCTACTTTAGCCTAATCTTAACCCTAACCCTTTTCTAACTCTAACTCTAACCTTGGCTTGACCCCAACCCTAACTCTTTTTCTAACCCCCCCCCCTTTTTTTTTATCTAGCCTTAGGGATCTACTACAATTATTTCTAACCCTATTTTAACCCAATCCTAACCCTAATCCTTTCTAACCCTAATCTTATCCTATCCTTATCCTAACTCTTATTTATCTTAACTTTGACCCAATCCTAACTCTCGTCTCTGTGCCCATCTAGAAGAACCCCCTCACCCACCAATGGTGACATTCACCAATATCCCCCTATTACAGCCAATAGAGAGGAGGGGGGGCCCTTCCAGACTGCCGAGGATGGATCCCGGGATGGACTGTGCCCAACACCTACCCGGGTCCCCGGGTAGATGGATCTTTCGTACACCCTAACCATAACCCTAACCATAACCCTCCCATTTCATAACCCTAAACACAACCCCCTTCATAACCCTAAACATAACCCTCCCAGACCATAATCCTAATCATAACCCTCCCGGACCATAACCCTAATCATAACCCTCCTATTTCATAACCCTAAACACAACCCCCTTCATAACCCTAAACATAACCCTCCCAGACCATAATCCTAATCATAACCCTCCCATTTCATAACCCTAAACACAACCCTCTTCATAACCCTAAACGTAACCCTCTTCATAACCCCAAACATAAGCCCAATCATAACCCTCCCATTCCATAACACAACCCCCCCCATTAATTTTCACGTGATGGGCGATGTAGTCTATATAATGAGATCTTGTTTCTCTCTTTTTTTCGGTGCTTTATTATCCTTATAATTCTCGTAAACACTTGGAACGGTATAAAAATCTGGTTATTGTAGCATCTCCCTATGGTTAGACTCTTTAACCGGGATTTCCTGTGGAGAGTAGACTCTCTCTCTGTATGTAAGCTCTTTGGCCATATGGGGTGATTTTTCTGATTGGCTCTTCGCCGTAGCCCCGCCCCCGGTAAGACTCTTCTCTCTGACGCGAGCGCTGCTCAGAGTCATTCTTCCACAGCTCTTCTGAGAGACACGTCTGTCTTGCGCCTTTAAAGCCTTAGAGACTCCGATCTTATTTGATTCTATTTTAATGACCTCTGCACTTCTCTCTTTCGTTTCACCAATTGATTATACTTTAGTTGCGTTTAGTTTAGTTGATTAGTTTTACGTTAGACACGCGGCTCGCTTCCGTCCAGTGGTTTCTTTCACGTGGTGTCCGAGCTACGAGCTAACTGGGAAAGCTAGCGGCTGTTTTAAGGAATTTAGGTTCATTTGCGCTTGATTTTTTCAGTACTTTTTTGATCTTTTTTGAACAAGCCAGCCTGAAGAAGGTCCTGACTGGACCGAGACGTCGCGATGGCTTGTTCTATTACAAATATTTTTTGAAAAAAAAAATTTTTTTCTCGCATTTTCGTGCACGGTACCTTTTTGGATTACTAAAAAGTATTAAAAACAACAAAAAAATACAAAAAAGGATTTAAAAATACACAATCTTAAAAAAAAATCGGAAGAAGAACTATTTTCCTTCTCTCTAATTAATATTATTTTCTTAAACGGAGAACTTTAATTTTAGGATTTGTCCTTTGCGATTGGGCGTCCGTTTATAGATAGCCCCATCTAATAGTAAAATTTCTTTTCTAAAATTTATAAGTTAAATAGGACCACGGGTTAAAATAGTACATTTAATTTTACATCTCTATAATTCAAAGAGATTAAAACGGTCAATATGCACTTTATGGATAGTGAAGGTTGGACTGTAGTCTCACTCACCACTTTTTGAGCCGACCAGTGCCTCAACAGACCCGGTTCGCCCAAATTCCTCCAAAGCAGAGGGGCAACTGGTCCTATGCAGATGCGGTTAGATTTGGAGGCCGTGCACAAATGGCACCCTCCACTCAAACTCAAATTCGAGACTGGTCTACGAGACCTCAATTTTTTGAACCGCAGGCCCCACGGGGACCTGCAAAACCTTTTTACAACAACCCCTCGAGGAGGGTTCGTCACCAAGCACGGGGATTTGGTCGCTGTACTGACCGTCCTAATCTTACAAATAAAAACACAAATCAGTCCACAGATCACATTTCCAGAACTCATCATCCCAGCACATCGGAATCTATCACAATGACTAGGTCCCTCTTTAAAATTATTAAACTTTTACACCATAGGGACAATGTCACCCAGGGCTTACCCCCCTCCATTGCTAGGATGGAAAAATTCTTAACAGATCTGATCAAACCTGCCCTTCCCAATTCTACCACCCAAACCCTAATTATGGGTAATGCCAAAAATTGGTCACACACCACAACACTCATCCTGAGAGATCACTATGAGGACACTCTTAAGCTCCAAATTGAAAATCTGGAAAGTATCCCTCATGAAAACTGGGAAGAGCACTTTGATGCGGCCACCTCATGGGCCAATAGAGCTTTCGGCGCCAGGCTCAAGAACAAAACCTTACATGAGGCCTTTACACTCATACAAAAGGTTTGGGTTTCCACTACTCCGGTGTCTGAACCAACGGGCACTTTGGAGGAAACTGGTACCCAAGTGGTGGCTCCGGGGCCCTCCACGACCCCCCCACCCCCAGAAAATGGGGTTATGAGGAGGACAATCGTGGAAGCGGTGGTTCATGTGGAGGCTGGTACACAGGCAGATCCCATGGGGGACCCACAAAGTGAAACTGTAAAAGGTTCCAAAACTGTTTCCACGATGACAGATCAACCGAGGGACTGGTCACCCTTTAGTCAGCATGATGATGAGGCAGATTTAGTTGACCTCTTGGACCCTCCCATCCTGACCCCTATGGGAGCTGCAACCCCAGTGCAAGCACCAAAGGAGCAGCGGACCCCACGTAGCGAGGGTGCCGCAAACCCATCAAATTCGAGTGATTTGGTGATTCAGAAAGCCACACGGTTTTCACTCACTGCACCTCGACCTCCTCCGGAAAATAATCCATGTGTGGTATTGGACCAGGAGTTAATTCTCATGGATTCTCAAGGAGGCAAGGGCCCTCCACAAATCAGTCGATCGATTCCTAACCAGCAGGCCCGTTCGACCCCAGATGCGGTCATGAACATTCAGGGAGCCACTCAGACCCTGTTGGGCCCAGACTTAACTTGCAGCAGAACGTCACAGAGGGACAGTCAGAGTAAACCCAGGAGGCATATCAGAACTTTTAGAAAGATGGTTGATTGGACGTTGAGTGTATACAGGAAAAATTTGATTATAGGTGACTCGAATCTTTCTAGAATCCCTGCATACACCAATTTGGACCTCCAAATAGAAAGCTATCCAGGGGCTACGTTTAGACATATGGAGGCTGTCATTAGCAGGGCTACCATGATGGTAGATGTGGAGCGGGTGATACTGTCCCTTGGTATTAATAGCAGATCGCAGAATATCAGGGACACAGTCATCAAACAAATGCAGGCGGCTATTCGAGCAGCAAAGGCCAAATTCCCACGAGCACAAATTTGGGTAACAGAAATTAATTTCTCTGGCCTCCTATCTTCCAGGGACCAATCTCGCCTCACCACTTTGAATGGACATATCTGTGCAAATTTACTGTTCATTCCAGCCCTTCCTAGGAAGGACTTCTGCACGGAGTCCGATGGAATTCATTGGACCCGGCCAACAGCCAAAAAAATGCTGGATCGTTGGCTCCGATATTTAAATTAAATGTCCCCAAAAACCTGTCTACACAGGAGGGGTTGAACTATCAACAAGGAAAAGCCACTCAAATTTGCGCAGAGCCCCAGAATAAAAATGATGATAAAAACATTGTCATTCTTTCTAGAAATTTTAAAATTACTCCAGCCCAAAAGAGCCTCCTCAATAAAGGTCTTACATTCATCCCTTCGCCACTAGGTGGCAGCAGAGACCACCAAATGCAAGCTAGATGGGACCTTCAGGAATACCACAGACAGCTTAAACTTGTGTCTTATTTTCAGAAGAGCACGGAGACGGCCGCTCCTCCCTTCACACCAAAATCGGGTTGGGACCCTCCTCCTGAATCTCTACCGATTGAGCTTAAATCTCTCTTCGAACACGATCTTAAAAATTTGAGAGACTTTGCGAAACCGATTAGAGAACCACAAAATCTCACTTGCGAGGAGAGGAAAGCTTTAAAGAGTTTGTCTTCTGACAAGGGAATTATCAAACCAGCGGATAAAGGCAGTTCAGTGGTCATTCTGGATAGGGAGCAGTATATCTGGGAAGGTCGTAGACAATTGAACGACCTCACATACTATAGGAAATTAAAAAAACCTATTTTTCCGGAAACCATACCGATGGTGAAAAAAGTGGTTCAGTCCCTTTATGATAAGAAATTCATCAACCATAAACAAAAAGTTTATCTTTTGGGAATAGTTGAACCCAGAATCAGACAATTCTATATGCTCCCTAAAATACAAACCCTTTGAAATCCCACCGGGCAGGCCTATTGTCTCTGATTGCGGTAGCGAGACATATCAAACAGCAGAATTCTTGGATTATTATTTAAATCCCCTTAATCACCTAAACCTAAAACCTAACCCCTAACCTTAACCCTTAAATCAATGAAAATAACCCCAACTCTCATCTCTAACCCTAACCTCTTTCTTCTGCCATTATTCATCTCTATTCAGGTATTTCTTTAAATTCTATTACAATCACAACTCTAATTTGAAGATTTTAAGCCCTAATTCAGTTGTTTTTGTTTGGGGGTGCTGGGGGGCACATGGGGTGCTGGGCTGGCCTGTGCACAACAGTTGTCCTTAGTGGGAACTGGATTTCTTCTAACATAACCCTAACCCTAACCCTAGAAGGGCGAAAGGACCCGAAATGTCACATGTAACAGGCTTGAAAGTGTGATTGAGGAGCAACTGTACCCAACACACAAGGTGCTTAGTGTTAGGAGGCACAAATGTGCCCCACTTTCAATTGAAAGGGCCCATAATATCTCTCTGAAGAGGGGATAAGAAGAACTTGGAGAGGTTCACTACTAGGGTGGTACTATAAATAGGTGGAGGTAGGATTAGGAGCCACAGTAGGTCTTCGACATCACAGGTAGAGGGTAGGGCTTAAGGTACATAAGGTGAGATGAGGATGAGGGCAAATCCAGCCCCAAACCCTAAACTTAACCTCACCCTACACCTGGTCCTAACCCTAACCACTCAATCCTAGGGCCATCAGACCCTACTTTGATATAGCCCTAATTGGGTTAACCCTGCATGGCTCTAACCCTATTTCCAACCATCATCTTGGTCCCGGAGATGGTCACGGGGTTCTCAAACCTCATCCCAGGATGGCCTGTGCACAACATTGCTCCAGCCTCGGCTGGGCAATGGATTTTCTTTTCCCCTAACCCTTATTCCTAACCCTTATTATAATTATTATTTTATATATTTTTCTTCATTCTAACATAATCCTTTTTTATTTTAACCCTACCCCTTATTTTCTATAACCCTAATTATAACCTTACTCTTTTTTCCTAAATCCTAATCTCTATCCCTTCTTATTTTAATCCTATTCTTTATCCCTATCTTTAAACTTCACCAGCCATCTTAGTATTCAATCTTAATCTTAGTTTCCTACCTCCAACTTGGTTCCTACTCCAGATCAAATATCAAACCCCCCCAGCTCTAATCTGAATCTTTTTTAGTTCTATACCTATTCCTTATTTTTTTGCCTTTAATTTTCATTGCATTTCTTCCTATTTTGATTTTCCATTAATTTGAAGTGTAGTTTCTACTCTTTAATCCTCATTTTTTGTTTTTACTTTTAATTCTAAATTTTTCTTTTTGTATTTCCTAATTAAATTTTCCTCTTTTTTCTCCCCCTTTTTTTCTCCTTCTCTTCCCCCTCCCCCTTTTTCGATCTTCTAGGGTCTATCGCTCTACCTTCTCTCTAACCCTAATTTCAACCTTAACCCCCAACAAACCCCCCCCTTTTCCCTCTAGTACTTCTTATCCTTACACCTAATTCTAACTCTTAGCTCCACCTAACTCATACTCTACCATTATCTCTATACCTACTCTTTAACTCTAACCTCAACCTTCTAATTTCTAACCCTAAATTACGCCATGAAAAAATGCTTCCTGCAGGTATTCACATAGAGTAGCGCGTTTTCACAGCCAAATCACCCCATCAAAATATTCTTCCTGTGTGTATTTATATTGGTAGGACGTTTTGATGGCCAAATTACCCCATCAAAATATGCTTCGTTTTCGACAGTATTTAACAGGGGATGCTTTTTTCAACAGTATTTAACAGGGGTTGCATTTTTCGACAGTATTTAACAGGGGATGCATTTTTTGACATCATTTAACAGGGGATGCATTTTTCGACAGTATTTAAAATTTCAGTATGTGTGTGTGCATGGTGCTGACCAGTCAAGTGCTGCTGAACGTGATTATGTTTAAACAAAAAGAAGCAGTGTTAGTAAGTCACATTGTCTATCTTCTTTGTTATACATAAATTATTTGAGTTTTAGAATTACGCTTTTTATTTATTTTTATATTAATGTATGCAAAATGCTCAAAATTTGTTTGTATCAGCACATTTACATCAGAATAAAAACTGTGACTGTGCAATCTCTAGTTCTGATGTTAATCCAAACCCAAGCTGCAGAACAAAGGACTTTGCTGTATAGATATTAATTTTAAATACAGATAATAGTTGTAAAAATCCATTAAAAATGGCAAGATTTCATTTTTGAAAGTCCATGTCAGCTTCATAAATAAATGAGAGGTAGCAAAGTTGCATGTTGATTGTAAAAGCTGAGGAGCCACATCAGCAAGATCCTCAGTTTTTAGTTACTATGAACACAATTACTGCATCTCTGTCCTTTAAAGATAAAGTTTACAGTGAACACACTCCAACACACCAGCTCTCACCACACAGCCCAAGTCTGGTCAGACACATAAGGAACCAAGTAGCTGAACTTTCTGTCACCTGTAACCTTTAAACTCATGTTGACACCTCTCAATCACCTGCCTGGACACCAGATTTCTGGGAGTTCACATCTCAGACGACCTCACCTGGGCCACCAACACCACCTCCATCAACAAAAAGGCTCAGGAACATCTTCACTTCCTAAGTTGCCTGAAGTGGGCCAAACTCCCTCCTGCCATTCTCTCAATGTTCTACACGGGCACCACGGAAACTCCTGACGAGCTGCATCTCTATCTGGTTCAGTAGCACCAGTGTCCAAAAAAGTTCAAGCAGCATCTCTCTTTCACATCACTGAGGATCTGACATGGACTGGACACATCAAGGCACATTTACCACCTGAGGAAAATGTCCTGACCCAGAACATCACTTTCCTCATTGCATGAACTAGAAATGCACATATAATTATATACACCAGGCACCAAAGTCACATTCTAACGACAGAAAAGAAGCTGCACTTCTTATGAAAGAAAATGTAAATTGAAATTTAAGTTAAATGAATAACAGCAACATTTTCAGACATCTTTTATTCTCATCCTCATCCCCTGGATTGTTCAAACTAACTAAATCTACACATGCATAAAAATACTCTTAAATCAGCATCCTAAAAATGTGCTTAGAACAAAAACATTAAAATGCAATGTAAGGCAAAGCCCATGGGATTATTACAGCAAAGCTCTAATTTCTCAGCACAGCTAAAACTAAAATGAAAATTACCTCCAGTTATTATAGTGCATTTTAGAGTTATAAACGCATGTGTAATAACAGCGCTGATGAAGATTTGGAAAAGTCAAACATTTCAACATTAGCAAAACAATGACCAAAGTAGTGACAAAATAAATAGTTTCTAGACTGTGTTTACAAAGTAAAATGAAACAAAAATAGTCCCAAAACACACACACAAACATGAAGGCTTAATGCGGAAAAGTGGAGAGTGTTTCTGTGAAAGCTGCTAAATGGACTAAAGGAAATCCCTTTCAGTTTTCAGGAGGTATCCTCAGCCCCACAGGAGAGCGAGGACGAGGAGGAGGAGGACTGGCATGATGCCCGGCTGACTACAGGCTCCGTCCACACTACAGAAGGTCACTGAGGTAGAGCTGCTCGGTTGACAACCAATCAGGTGCTCGGTGTCAAGGCAACCGCCCTCTCCTGGAACAGGAAGAGAAGCAGTTGCAGGTGTTTTGGGCCCTGATCACAGGGCCACTGCTGGCTCAAAAGGTCCCTGGGCCCCTGCTGGGTTCACAGCTCATCGTGGTTCCTGGTCAGATCCTCGCCGTAGTTAGTCGCCTGACTCCCCACAAACATGTTCCAGTTCTCCAGGATTTCTTCTTTGGTGAGCATTTGATCCTACAGAATATAAGATTCCAGAGTCAACCGCTCAGCACATACAATCACATTTTTAGGATGACAACTAGCTGATCTTTTCATCAGGTTACTCTCTTAATTACTACAGATGTGAAATTGGTGTGTGTTACCTTGTCTTTATCAGACTCGTACACCAAATGTCTGGCCTCGGCCTGGGCGTGGTCATAGTCCTGAGGGAGAATCCAGTGACGAATCTCTTCCAGGTCCATCTTTCCATCTTTGTTGAGATCTCGGAAATCTGAGAACTGTTCTCTCTCAGTCTTCACCCAATCCGGCTCTGGACCACCATCCTCATGTGCAAACATGTCCGCTGCAAGAGAACAGCAAATGAGGGGCAGATTTCAATTAAAACACAGACATGCAAACATGGATGAGTCTGGTGGCATGAATAATGGAAATAATACATAAGAAAACGCACCACAACAACTGTGTGTTACTATTTGCAGTGATTGATGAAATTACTAAATATGCATCTCCTTATATACACAATATACAAAGCACTTCTATAAATGTGTGAAGCTAAAAAACAATTAACAAATGATCAGTCTGCTTAACGAAACTTAAGTGTGGTATCAAATTTATAAATAGGGTCATGATAAAAGAAAAAAAGAACCATTGTGTTACTCTACCAATGTATTCATCCTCATCCACATGTCCATCACCGTTCTTATCAATATCCTCCAGAGTTTCCTAGAGTTGGATTTACAACCAGAAATATTGGACAATAAAAAGATTAATTTTAGCACTTACAGTAGCACTTAAACCTCAATAAAAGCCTTTAGTTTGCACACAGACAGCCGCATAAGACAGTGTTAACTAAATGAACATCACATTGAGTAATGGCTCCATGTCTCACATACTACTGAACGTTCAGAGTTCCAAGAAATTCTAAATACTTGAATTAATAAATAAAATTAACCATCACCACAATAATCTATCCACACTGCCAGTTTACTTCATTTCTGGAATCTGTAGTACTAAACATCTGCTGAAGCCTACGACAACCCCGTAACAACAAACAATACACTCAATGTTAAACAGTTACAATACAGCTGTGACGTCTCCCTTTTACTTACCAAGACCACAATGTCCCTCATGTGCTCAAACTCCTCTGGGTGCAGAAAGGCAGTGAACTCTTCCCGCTCTGCCTCCTCATCTCCATCAACATCTGCTGCTTTAAACCTGCGCATGTCCCGGGGAAGCATCTTCTTAAAGCTGAACTGATCTGTACTCTCATCAAACTCTTCAGGGTTAGCTGAGAGGACACATCACATCAGGATTTTTTAAACATTTTTCCCACTGCAGATGGGATGATCTAAACGCTAGTGTTATTATCGTATACATTTGTAAAATGACTAAACTGCACAATCCGCAATGTAATTTTCACCAACCATCATTAGTTCAAGGGTTATTAAATTATCAAAATATGTCTATCTGTGAACTGTGTAAACACACTGTTATTAAGCTCTAAAAGTTCATGTTGTACAGATAGTCACCAAAAGTTCTCTCAGTGTTATTTCTAATAATTAAAGACTAAATGGTATCAGGCTTATTCAGCACTGGGCCCAGATCAGCTTCCTAAGGGAGTCAGAGTGAGCAGATTTTCTGGCGAGTAAACTCACCCAGGTAGAAGCCATAAGTTGCCTGCTTGTACTCTTCCCATGAGATCTTGTTGTCCTTGTTAAGGTCATAATCAGACCAGACTTTTGCCACATTTTCATAAACATAGCGTTTTTGTACTCTCTTGATCCAGGTTTTCAACTCATCTGTAGTGATGTATCCATCAGCATCGCTGTCAATGCGATCAACTATTTTCCTGTACAATAAACAAAAAGTGCAAAAATATATAAGAAATACAGCACTTAACCATGCCAGACATTGCTTTCCAAGCTTTTCAGGTCCATGAAATCACTCAAAGCAGAAGAAGGATCACCACAAGACAACTCTGAAATTTCATCTTAACACAGGAACCCAGCAAAACTAGAGAGCATGATAAACCCTGAGCCATTCTTTCAGATACCAGATTTATTCTGGGCGTGTGAAGCCACGTTGTGAAGATTCGAGTCCTCCTACTACAGCCACGTCGCACACCATCACAACCACTACGGCAGCTACACCACACCGAGCAGGTCCAGAGAGCGAACCGAACCGAACCCAGCTGCCGTCCCTTCACGACCTCCCAGATCTGGACACCCGAGACCCTGCAGAGACGCGCAGCCTCGGAACATCTCCCCAAGCCCAGCTCTCTCCGAGTTTACACTGCACCCCGCGTTACGTGTGAAATAATAATAATAATGATGATAATGATGATGATAATAATAATAATAATAATAATAAAACCAGCCCAGTGAAAACCGCTGCAACAGCACTTAGTGTCTGTAGCCTGAAACCCCTCCGTACAGTCCCGCTTCCTGCCCCGCCTGCGCCGTGAGTGCTTACCCGAGTTTGTGTCTGCTCTGCTCGGGACTTAGCTGCTCGAAGCTCCGCGCCTCGTCTTTACCCAGGAACGCTTCGTGGTCGTACCGGAAACCGCGCTGATCCTCGTGCTCCGCCTCGTGATGTACGCGCTCTCGACGCACCATCGGTTTCCCCCACGCGCACAGCACGCACAGCACACACACAACCCACGCCACGCCGCGACCTTCCATCCCGTAGCCAGAGAGAGAGAGAGAGGTACGGAGCGAGACTCACGCGGAGAGATGCGGTGTGCGTGTTGTTGCTGTGAGAGTGTGCATGCGTGTGTGTGAGTGTGTGTTCGGTGATCTCGTGCGCGGTTCTGTCCGATTCGGTTCCACGCACTTTACTCACAGCGTCCCGGTGCCGCTCCACAACCGAGCACGCTGTTTCCGGCTCACACCCGCAGCCAATCAAGTCCCAGCTTGTAGATGCGCCCCGTGCCACGTGACGTGTATGGGTCGTGTGATTGGACACAGAGCTGTCTGTAAAGTCAGAGGCGCCACGTAGCAAAATTTCAAGCAGAAAAAACCGGACACGAAGCGCAGAGAAGAGAGAGGTTACCACGAACACACACACACAGAGACTCACACACACATACTTGTTTTTATACATTGTGGGGGTCAACTGACAGATTGCCACAAAATGGGGACCACCCTTTGCAGAGGTCCTACAAACTTGAAAAAAATCAGGGTGTATTAAAATGCATTGCTAAATCATAATATCACTTTAAATTATGAATCAGAAACAAAAATTGTTAAAACCCAGACTGGACAGTGACTTTTGGGGACCATATCGGGTATTTGTTAAATCTGAGGACCACCTTTACACACCATCGTTCTTTCATTCCTGATGGGGACCAATTTCACACACTTCATATTTTTTGTACTGGTGGGGACCAGTTTAATGCTCAAAATGAAAGTTGTTTCCACATTAATATAGTGTGATCTGATTTCATCAGAAACAATGCTACCAACTTTTAAAAAAACATAACAAAATAGTAATTCCTGGTACTTTACTTAATTTTTGATTTTTAACAGCTGACTCCACAGCACTTGTACTTTAATGTGTTTTCAACCAAAATAAAAGCATTATTTGTGCTGTACTTACAGTAATGAAAACTTCTTTTAACATGTAACAAAAACTTATCTCATTTTAAAGTAAAGATTCAAATAAACATATGGGAGGAACATGATGAATTTCTCTTTTTCTTCCTCCCCTTATTTCTTTATTTCCATACTTTTCTTCCTCCTCTCTCTCTTTCACTTCATCTCTCTCTCTCTCTCCTTCACCTCATCTCTCTCTCTCTCTGCTCCTTCTTTTCCACATCCCTACATACCATCCTTCTCTTATTCCAAATCTCTCTCTCTCTCTCTCCTTCACCTCATCTCTCTCTCTCTGCTGCTCCTTCTTTTCTATATCCCTACATACCATCCCTCTCTTACTCCAAATCTCTCTCTCTCTCTCCTTCACCTCATCTCTCTCTC
>JAVGVS010001587.1:0-18197 GCA_032718565.1 Distichodus sexfasciatus
TATATATACAGTATATCGTTGAACGACCAGCTACTACAAGGGCCTGATCTCACAAACGTTCCTATATGCCACCGTGATGAAACGGAGCAGGTGGGTTGAAGATCCACTGCATTCCTTTTTGGGCCATGTCTTCATTGATACAGAACTGGTCCAAACTTTTTAACATCCGTCTCAGCTCTCTCTCTGCGCCAACCAGATTTGTGCCGTTGTCGGAACGAATGATTGGAAGTGACGTAAGCCATGAATACATGAGTCTGTGTCAAGAGAATGGGCGACTTTTTGCACACATTGAGATTTTATATTTTTCCATGTTACTGACATATACTAAAAACATATTCTTTATTATTTATTTATTTTCTCCCCACTACAAAACAGATTGTGCAGCTTGAAAAGTAAGTCACAGAAAGGTGAAATTTTCAGGGTAAGTAGGAACGGTGCTGAACTGAATAATAGGGGTGCTATAAATGCTAAATGCCTATGTCTCAAGAAACGTCCAATTTTGCTGAAATTTGGTATAAACATTCAAAACTAAGATCTGAAAGAGGGAAATATACAATGCTGCTAATTGAACAATAGTGGGCACTAATTATACAATGCCACTATTTGAACAATGTGAGGCACTAAAAATGCTACAAAAATTGATGCAGCCTAAACCGCAAGTCGCACAAAACTGAAACCTGGATGATAAGTAGGGATGGTGTGCTGCTTAGCATTTAATGAAAAGCGTAAAGGGGGCACTAAAAAAGCTACATAACTTTATGCAACATGATTCACTCCTCCTTTCTTCAATGTTTACTGCATCAGCTGCTTGTTGCAACTTTTGCTTGGATCCCACTTGTTGCTACTTGTAACTATATTTTCATTTATACATAGTTGTTCCATTCCACTGCTTAATAACAATAACAAGAAGAACAATATGTGATTGGTCAGTGCAGTCACATAAAAAATCTGCAGTTTCTGAAATAAATGGAAAAGTGGTTAAAAATTGTAGTGTGCAACAATTTGGACTGGCAGTGTGAAATAAGTAGAGCTCTAACCAGTTTGCATTTAGCTGAGAAAACATCTTGTGTAACGTTTCAAGACCTTTTAGAAATCCCAGAGGATATGAAAGAATAAATCCCATTTAAGCATACAGTATAGTCCATCAATATTCAGTGACCTACTGGAGTTTATTCGTTACTGATGGCACAAGATCAATCAGAAGGTCAAAAAGGTTTAAAACAGCATTTATGTAACCAATACATCAAAATAAAATCTAATTCTACAAAAGCTTCTTCGGCCAAAGCGGTCAGAGTTCACAAACCACAACAAACACTAAGAATTGAGGAACAGACATGCCGTCAGATACTACAAACTTCAACAACAGCTTCTCGTTTTTAGCATCTTCGCCTTGGTAAAAATATGGGCTTGTTTCATTGCTTGTTTCACATGCACAATCTTACCTTTTCGTATCTTAACCATAGACGTCATAGCTGTAATTTAGATTATTTGTGTAAACCTGATATATTTCTTTACTGATGCACCGAGAGGGTGCCGAATAGAACTTAATGTCAATATGCTGTGTACAATATATGACTGTATTGAAAATAAAGCTCTCTTGAATCTTGAAATCTAATTCATAAAGCAAAGCCATGAATCACCCGGGTTAATCACCCGGATCATTTAGTCTGGGAGTCACGAATCTGAGATCTCCATTAACCTGAATCCATCCAACTACCCCATGACTTAACTATAAACCTCTTCACGTACATATCTCTTAAAATCATTTCAAACTCATTACAAGATCACTACAGCCATAGAAGCAAGTATAGTTGCTAAAAATCTCATAACCTACAGTTGGTTTGCACCACCACACTCAAATGACGTCTGTCGGTTGATTTCATCTAGAGCCGGAAACATACAGCCGAATCTGGGGTGCGTTTCCCAAAAGCATAGTTGCTAACTATGTTAGCAACTAACGTAGCATACAATAGCAACCAACATAGTGTTGTTAACGTAGTTAGCAACTTTGCTTTTGGGAAACGCACCCCTATATCACACCCACGTGGGTTAGCGCTCCCCAGCCCACATACAGAATGAATCCCCCGGTTAACTTCCTCTAGTGCCACTTGAAAATAAATATTTGCCGCTCTGGGAGCCTTGTCCTGATACTTTGTCATTTATTTATGAGTGCATTCATTCTCATCGCAAGTCAGGTATACTTTCTTCTGTGAAAAACCAACGAAAATTCAGCTGGCGATTTGACAAAAGTGGCAAAAGTGACTGAAGTGACTCGCACACCCGGATCAGTTTAGTGAGTGACTCAGTGGGAGCCGGATCCTAAAAAGGAACCGAATATAACAACTCTATCATAAGGACTCTATACAGTATTTAATGAGTTTTACTAATTTTAGGTTGTTTAAGATCGTACCTTTAAAAAACACCACAGATGTTTCAGACGTTTCACGAAGAGACCGGCACCAACACACTGCAGGGCACACACACTAACACGATCACACTAACACCTTACACGGTCAATTTAGAGTCGGCACATAACCTATATTTCATGCCTTTGGACTGTATGAGGAAACCAGA
Source organism: Distichodus sexfasciatus (assembly GCA_032718565.1). NCBI lineage: Eukaryota > Metazoa > Chordata > Actinopteri > Characiformes > Distichodontidae > Distichodus > Distichodus sexfasciatus. The sequence continues at coordinate 2,575 of JAVGVS010001587.1, forward strand.
GCACCCAGAGGAAACACACGCAAACTCCACACAGAAAGGCCCCACGGCCGACTCAGGGCTCGAACCCAGGACCTTCTCGGTGTGAGGCGGCAGCGCTGACCACTGCACCACCGTGCTCCCTTCAAGCTAAGCTTTAAAGAATATGTTTTAAAATATCCAAATAATTAATCCAAACGTATAATAGAAACCCACTGCCATAATTACCATACTGTAGTTCACAATGTTGTATGTTTAGTGTTAGATAATGCATAGTTCATAGCAAAATGAGTTAAAATGACGTTACATGCAGGATTTTAAGTGCTGTAACACATCTGCATATCCTGTGAACTGAGAATGCAGCAACTAATTTCACATTAAGGGCAGAATAAACGATGCTGTGAAGCTCATGGAGTAAAGTGACAGCAGTGATGTTACAATTTTAGGTTGCCCTACAGGGAATATCACAATAAAAATAGAATGCAATCTGTTTCCACGGCTTCTGCTTCTATTTAAAAACATTCAAATAAGTTCAGTATGTTAGACATTGCTGTTAATAAATTGCTGTTATATGTCTGATCCAAATTTCATTATTATTAATAAAAAACAAACATAATAATAATAATAATAATAATAATAATAATAATAATAATGCAAACTGTCAGTAAACAGTTGCATTTTCCATCCATTATTTTTTATTGTAAGTTGTTGTTCAATCTGCATTCTTGGGAATTCTTACGTTCACTGAATATCATCATCTTCTGCTCAAATACAGCTTTACTTCTCAAGAACTGAAGTGCAGAAAAGAATGACTAAAGCTGGATATTATTCATGCTCAGCTCCAAATATCAAGGATGCCTCAGTTCCGTCCTCAGCAACCAAACCAAGCCCCATGATTCATGATTTTAAACATCAAGCTGCACTATTCAAGACAAACACAAACATGTGCTCTCAACATGTGCAATGTTGTGCAAGCGTAACTAAGTTGAATACAGTTTCACCTCTCAACCAAAAACCAAATATGACCAAGACGTTTTTTAACGGTTTCAGGTCCCGTTCAATTCATTTATCCCACACATAGACAATTCCACAACGTGAGTCAAAAATAGGAGGTCTGTAGTGTTGCCCATAATTTTGATGAATGTTAAAGTTCTGCATTTAGAATTAAATTTGCAACACAATCACTACCTGATGAGAGTTTGGCCAACGGCATCAAAGGATTTTCCTCATAAAACATCCTTGGAGTAACTTTAAATGCATAATTTAATTTATATCCTCAAACACTAATTACTTGCCCTTTATGATTTAGTCTTAATCATGATTTATTACTGGTTTTCAACATACATCCACTGTGAGTCAAGAACAGGAGCCTCTGTACCTTACCTAATGCACATGTTGACATTTTCAAACTTCATTCAATGATAACTTAAGAAATAAATTAGCAACAAAGTGATTATTGTGTATCTTAAATGAGTAGCTACATTACCGTGCAAAATGACAACTTCCACAAACAACATTTTCATATTAAGGATAAGAGTAAGTGTTGGGCAAGTTAGTGGCGTAACGGTAGGGTGTTCATGCCGTGATCAGAAGGTCACAGGTTCGAATCCAGGGCCGGTAAAGTTACCACTGAGGTACTTATGAGCAAGGTACCGTCCCCAAGCACTGCTCCCCGGGTGCTGCCCTTGTTAGCTGCCCACTGCACCTTCACGGATGGGTTAAATGCAGAGGTCACATTTCGTTGTGTGCTGTGGTGTGTTCACAATGACAAATAATCACTCACTACTTCCATGTAATGTAATACATAGTAGATTACTATCATATTTGCAATAGCAACTACAGTAATGCAATGTAACAGCAAACCCTTCAAAAAGTTAAATATGTTCTGGAGCAAAGCATCACTGATGACCAGTGGTGGTGTTATAACGTGTAATGATCAATTTTGTTAAATAACCTTTTGCATATTTTTGAACGTTTAAATTTGTTTTTTTTTTGACACAGTAGGCCTATATAAAAATGACTCTGATGCACCAAACCAGTTGTAAATTGCTGATGTTGTACCATGTGATCATATTGAGCTACGTGAGAGGTTGAGTTCAACGTTTCTCAGCCCCTAACCTTCAGGGCCACGAAAAAACGCTGGCACTACGAGAGCCGACTAGAAATCTTTTGAGTAAACAAAGCGTCTGTTGCGTATCAGTTCCGTATCAGTCGCGACCGCTGGCTTTTTTCACCTTTTTCCCCCGGGTTTGTGTGGGAGGATCAGAGAGTCTGGGTCTGCCTCCTGAATGTATTTGAGTCACGTACACGCTTCCGCGAGACCGGCCTCTGCAATTTTTTTCCCTCAGTGTAAAACGTGCCGCAGATCGTTCTAGATGACAGAGCGCGTTAGCCGATCAAAGGCAGACATCGAGCAACGCTGCTGTTCTTTTTGACGTGCTCGGTCTCGAAGAAAAAGTGGGGCACCGAGGGCCCGACTCCTACACACGTTAAATGTTAAAGGTGCGATGCCGGGCCATCAGGTTTTCCAACGAGAATCCAAAATCACACTACGCAGATTTCCAAATTTGCACAGTGGGCTGCAGAGCAGGAATAAAACTGAAAAATTTCAGCTACTTTTTGTGGTTTGATATGAATGGAAGTGGTTATGTTAAATCAGCATACACTATAGTCACATATCAATCGCTGCCTCCTTAACTGTTGTCACGCGCACCCCGATCACGTGACCGATACGAGGACCCGGACGTAGTCGGCACGTTTCGGGAAATATAAGAGGAGTCTTTTTCTCACGGCTCGCCACTCAGTCATTGAGTCTACCAGCCCAACCTTCTGATTCATTTCGCCGTCAACTCTGAGTACTCCAGTTATTTGGTTAATCTCCTCGATTGAGTGTGTGTCCGTTAGAACACGGATTCTTGTGGGGATCCTTGCTCTTCGTGTTAGAGGGTTTTTAGGGAGTTTTCACACTTGGTGCGTTTCAGGCCTTAAAGCGAACTCAGATTGATTAGTCATCCTTTTTTACGTATATGTGAACACACCAAACGAACTCAGACCCCTCAGAAACGAAACCGAACTGAGACCACATCGGGAGGTGGTCTCAGTCCGGTTCGCTTTACGTCCGTGGCGCGGTTCGTTTAACTCGCGCCTTATGAACGCAAATCGCTCCTGGTTCGCTTCGACAGTTTTTGTTCGAAGTGAAAACTACCCAGAATGCAAAGCAGTAAAGATCTGAGAGCTCCATAAGAATTAAGTATGAACAGAAAAAGGACTGAGGCCCCATCTGAGCTGAAGTGGAGCAGAAAGAGAACCGAGTCCCCTTTCAAACAGTGTGAACATCAAGAGAACCGAGTTCCCTTTCTGTTGGTCCACTTTTTGGAGCACTTCTAGAGGACTGAGTTCGGTTCCTTTAAAGAGGACTACATGTGAAAACACCCTTACCGTGCGTTCACACCGCCGGCAGCGAGAGCGTCAAGATTCGCCCTGCCAACGATGCTGTACAGAGATTTTTGGACGCTCTGACGTAGATTGAATGCTTGTCTTGTATTTAAAGGGGCCGCAAATCAAACAAGCTTGTTAATCTTAATATGATTTGACATGTCAGAATATTCTGCAGCAGTAACAGCTTTGCATGCTCTGGCGCTAAAGTCAGCTTGAAATTCCTGCTTATTTTCAGAAAATACATAACGTTAATGCACATTAGAAACTCACCAGGAACCCCAACAATCTCGGACACCTTGGTCCATGCATCGTTTTTTTTATTTATGTCCCTGTACGCAAACAGGGACACGTCGAAAATTACTGGGAAACCCGCCACAGCAATTATTAACTTCTCCTCCATTCTGCATGGGATCTTCTACTTCTTCTTCTTCTTCTTTGTTGCTTATAATGGCGGCGGTCGGCCAAGGGAACTAATGTGGTCGGAACCAAAGTTTACAGGACTGCGTTGTCTGGAATCTGCTCAAGCGGTGGACTTCTACATTTCGACTGGTTGCTGCCGAACCGCGTCATAGCTCATTACCATAAAGTTGAGCTGATTTCAACTCTCCTTGATGCTCTCGCCGTCGAAGACGTGCCGCGCCGCGCTGCTGCTCGCCGCCGGCTCACATTGAAAATGAATGACTTCCGGCCACTTTGACGCTCTCGCCGCCGGCGGTGTGAACGCACGGTTAGATCAACCCGCGTGGCTATCCTACCTAGTCGCGTCTCACTCCGCGTTTGGGTTAACCAACCATGCTACACAGGCTAATGGCTAACGACTAGCATTGTTGTCATATCCTAACCAGATCCTTGACCACTGTATTGTAGCAGACAATGAATCATCCCTAGAATATATTTAATTATTTATTTATATATAAGACCCCCTTAAATATTAAACACATGCCCTCCAATGAGAAGCTACTTACATCTTTTATAGCTTGATTAATCTTTTATTAAGCTCCATGTGGGCTACAGATTAGGAATAAAAAGACCAACTATTTTAGTTACTTGATATGAATGGAACTAGCATACAATGTTGTCTCATATCAACTGATTATCAAACGCTGGCACCTTAATCGAATCAAAATCATATCCACCCATCCCTCCCTCCATCCATCCCTCCATCCTGCAGGTGGGTTTTACTTTTCCTAAGAGAAGTGTACCTGTGCGCGCCTCTGTGTTCATGGTTTCTGATTATGGTTTGTTTCATGGTTATGACTGGTGGTTTGTTTATAGTATTTTATTTTTGTGTTACATTTTTGTGTTGGGCCAGTTGGTGGGGTAACGGTAGGGTGTTCGCCACGTGATCAGAAGGTCGCAGGTTCGAATTCAGGACCAGTAAAAGGGACCACTGTGGTACTCATGAGCAAGGTACCGTCCCCAAGCACTGCTTCCCTGGCGCTGCCCTTGTTGCTGCCCACTGCTCCTTCACGGATGGGTCAGATGCAAGGGTCACATTTGGTTGTAGTGCACTATGTGCTGTGCTGTGTTCACAATGACAAATAACCACTCACATACAGTTCATTTTGTGTTATCAAATTTTTTTAAAATAGTAACTGAAATGGACTAATATTGAATAATAACAGTAAATAAAAGACGTACAAAGACTTGTAAAGACTCTGATGACTAATATAAAACCACTTTCGGATGATGGATTATTTCTTCCTCTGCTCAGAAAGACCATTTTCGGAATTGGTCCTATTTCCAGACCTCAGTGTTTACTATCACAGGCAGAACACCTTGTTTGTCGGTTTGTTTTAAACTTCGTCCTAACAGGTCTCGGGACAAGCACTTCATCAAAATGTCAGCTCCAAACCCCGGCTATTATCCGTCTCTGTTAAGACTCGATCCTTCCTGGAACGCCGCCGGGAGCGTTAGTGGTTTCGGTTGGTTCCCGAAGAAAGTGCCGAAGCGAGTCGTCACGGTGTTTCTTCAAATTGTCACATCATTTTCAGGCTGAAGTGCATATGTGGAAGAGGTTAAGGAATCAATCTTTTGTAAAAGCGTCATCGCCTGTTTCCGAGCGTGCAAGGAAGGGAGAGCGTGAAACGGAGTCAGAAGGACAAATCTCAACATCTATCCTTAGACTCGGTTAAAACGGTTGCGGCTGAATCGTCGCTGCCGGTTACCTTGAGATTCGACTTGACAGAAGCTGCATTTTCGTCTAGTTTTCTTTAGGCCACAACTGTTCAAAAGCAGACGAGAGGTGCACGACCACATGCGCAGCAAAGTCCTCCGAGGTTTTAGTAGAGGTTTTGTGTTTGTTTCTGACAGTGAGATTTTTGCACAAATTTCACACTCTACATTTGCAGACTGGGGATGGAGTTTCCTTTTTGATTTTGCTAAAAAATCTTTTGTATCAAAATGAATTTTTGGAAACTAAAGCTTTATCATGAATATTGGGGACGCTAAAATACCTTTTTCATTAAAATGATTTTTAGAAAATGAAAAGTTTCATTTTCATTACTGAGATTACAGTAATAGTTAGGGTTAGGGGTCAGGGTTAGTGTTATTTACTTGCTGTCATTATTATGTCTAAGGAAATCTCCAAATAGTAAATATATGTGTGTGTTTCTGATCTAGACTACTTTTGTGTACAATACAGTTGAGGACAAGACCACCTAAACCGAGACTGAGACCAGACCAAGACCAAAGTGTGTCGAGACTAAGACTAAGACTCTGAAGGGCCGAGACTAAGACCAGACCGAGACCGAGACCGAGACCGAGACCGAGACCGAGGCCGAGGCCGGACCAATGCAGGTTTTACACCACATGCCAAATAAGTGTAAGATGCAAAGTCTAAGCAACGTTAAAGATGTTTATTGAATATTTCTCTCTTCCATAACTATAATGAGGAAATCACTTCACTGGAAGCAGTTATCAACACTGATCACATCATATGTTAAACTCAACAAACCACAGTGAACACTCCTCAACACCAAACTCACTGTTTTATTTTAGTGCTGTAAAGAAAAATAAGCTTAGTGCCAGATGGAAACACTTCTTTATCCATTTGGTACCAATCTAGATACAGAATAAAATGATATTTGATAAATAATACATTTTTCAATTTTTTTCTACTGATTACTTGCTAACATTATAAAATGGAAGAAAAAAAAATCTGATAAATTGAAATTGAAGAAATAGTAAAGTTTTGGGTAATTTTGAGCCGATTTGGACTCATTTCGGTCTATAAAATTAGCTGCTTTTGGCCTTTCTGGAAGAGAACTACGTTTTTGTGCATGATGGCGTTCCATGTGAGAGTCTGAGGGCTATCTTGTTTACACTGCGAATAATTCAATTAATGCATTTTTTCACAGTTACTTCAGTTTTTGTGCACGGAATTACTCAGAAATAATTTCACATCCAGAGGAATGAATATTTTCTGTAGTTTCTGTAAGTTAAAGGGATTCCAAATAAAATCCTGAGTCCTCTTTGTCCGAGTCCATGACAAGACCGAGTAGAAATACAACCGAGTCCGAGACAAGACTGAGACTTTTAAAAACTGGTCTCGAGATCGAGTACTACAATACGCAGGTGTGACACAACACTAAAACAATAAAAATGGTGTTAATATTACTACTAATACCAACATCTAATATCAGACAATTCGTTTGTAACTTAAAACATAAAACTTTTTACAGATTTACTCAAAGTTTTGTTTAATTCAACATACAGCTTCTGATCAAGTGGTCAAAATTATTTATTAATTATCAATTAAATTATTCAAATTATTATCACATTTATACCCAGTTATACAATCACGACACAGTAAAATATGTAGTAGAAATGACGCTACAATCATAAAAATATATACAAAGAATACGTTCCAAATGAACAGAGCAGTTATAAACAGGATTTAATCAGCGTGCAAATGTAGTAGAATTTCAGTGTAGTCTCTGTTCACCTGAAGTTGATTACAGACGGATTCGGTGCCTTCACATTTCGTGTCAGCACAAAAAAGTTTCCCATCATAATTTGATCATGAGTGTTGCTCGAAAGTGGTTTTCTTGAGAGCCTTTCTCATCCATCGTGTTGTGGTTACAACGGAAAACAAGCCTATCTCATTTCTCGCCGCTGAGACAAAACGCACCAGCGTCTGAGCTACGGTTGTGGTTCCGCTTCATCCCTCCTAAGCGATGGCTCCATTCGGTGGTGGTAATTCATATTATTTTAGCCTCATTTTTTAGCAGGAGTGAAACTTACTATAATATACTACTGCTATAAATACCTTATAACAGGTTTAAATGTTACTACTACTACTACCGCTACCGTTCCTACCTCTACTACTGTTACTACACGATCGACACGATATCTCGATGCATCACTTCAATTTTTCTACATAACTTCACATTGCATGCAGATCAGGCATGCAGATGTTCTTTATAACTATAATATTTATCCAGCAGCCAGAAAATCACTGTCATTATGATATATCCAGGACTTTTCAACTGCTTCTGTCCCAGGGACCACCACTCAGACTAAGTAGTGCTTTTCTATTACTTTGTTGCATTAAATTCATTATTCATGAAGATGCATAAATCATCTGGAAATATTCAGGAAAATAAATCTGAACTGAATTGCATGTCACGGCCCACCTGCAATGCCGCAGCGGACCACTGGTAGAAAACCCCAGATATAATCGATGATGGTCTGCCATTGCGTTGATGCAGAATCATCCACGTCTCGAATATGTGATTAATTTCTACACCACGAACCACTACTACTATTGCTACTAATCTACCCCTACTACACTACTATGATTACTATTACTATTTTTATTATTACTACTACTAAGATGACTAAAATGTGACCCTACACGGCAAAACCAGTCGCTTGTCGCTTGCAAATTTTCAATTGAGTTATTATGTTTTCATGAAAGGGCATAAATCAAGCTTCAAAACGATACCTATATGGAATGAATGGGACGACATGTGACTGAGATATCAACATTCAAAGGAGTCGGGTTTCTCCTGTCACTGTCACAATTGAATTCCTCACCTCAAGAAAGTCACGTTTTTAGGATGGAAAGGGTCAGTTTTTCAGCAAAATTGATTCACAACAGTACAGTATAGACCTTCCACTGTTTCAAAACACTAAAAACAAAAAATCCAACATTTTACCCCACGCAACATAAACGCTCGTTTTTCTCGGAAACCTCCGTTGCGATAAGCGACTGGTTTTGCCGTGGAGGGTCACATTTGGTTCTCCGGTGATGAGAAGGGCTGTAACGATACATCGATATACATTGATACATCGATTCAACGAATGTTTAACAAGTGTCGACCCGGAAGAAAACCGTTGATCAGACTATATGCTACTTAGGAAAAGTAGATACAGCCAAGATACTGCCTTAATATAGTAGCTAACTATAGGCGCTGGTGGCCTAGCGGTTAGGACACACGCCTTTGAACCAAGAGGTCATGGGTTCGAGTCCCACCTCTGGCACTACCATCATTGTGTCCCTGAGCAAGACCCTAAACCCCAGATTGCTCCAGCGATACTGTCCCTGAAATTAGACAATGGAAGTCACTCTGGATAAGAGCGTCTGCTAAATGTCGTAAATGTAAATATACTTCAAGCTACAGCCAAAATGTCAGATTCATGTTTGCACATTTATTTCTCTACTAATGAGTAGGGCTGTAACGATACATCAATCTACATTGATACATTGATTCAACAATGAACAAGGCCACAGCATCGATCCAAAATAAAAACATAAACCGGACATCTTACATACGGTCAGTGTTGGGGAGCCTACTTTTAAACAGTTTAAACATTTACAGTATTTCACTACTAATGAGCAGGGATGTAACGATACAATGATCTAAATCGATTCAGTGATCAACGAGCCCTCAGCATCGATCCAAAATAATAACTTTCATGAGACCTACTACATATTGTCAGTGTTGGAGAAGCTATTTTTTAATGGTAGCTTAGCAAACTACAATCTACTTAAGAAAAGTAGCTGAGATACAACCAAGCTACTGTTTTAATATAGTCGTTAGCTACGCCCCAAGCTACAGAGAAAAGTAGCTTAGACGGGATGATGAGGTTAGATATCGTCTTATACGTTCACATTTGCGTGTTTGTTTCTACATTACACTACATTTACAGCATTTAGCAGACGCTCTTATCCAGAGTGACTTACATTTCCTAATTTCAGGGACAGTTCCCCTGAGAGCAACTTAGGGTTAAGGGTCTTGCTCAGGGACCCAATGTTGGTAACGCCAGAGGTCGGATTCGAACCCACAACCTCTTGGTCCAAAGACAAGTGTCCTACCATTAGGCCACCACCAACACCCTACTACTAATGAGTAGAGGTGTAACGATACATTGATCTAAATTGATTCAATGATCAACGAGTCTGTTGCATGGACCCATCTTGACAGAGGTGGACTTCCTCCATCCTCCGACTCCATCTCGCAGCTGCCATGAGCGTGCCGTGATGCCATGCATGTGTTCTGCGCGAATACAGTAGCCTATCAGATGCCATTTCTGCACCAATTCAACACCAATCAGAAACATCTGCTAGTTGAAGATGCCCGTACTAATAAAGAAAGATTTATTTTCTTCTGTTTTTAAAAAAGTTACATTTAAAGCTACAGCATTTTCATTTTTGTGTGTGTCAGGTGGACTCCATAGTGACCCTGGGTGGCCTGGCCGGACGTTTCGACCAAATCATGGCCACGGTTGAGACTCTATTCCACGCCCAGAAGATGTCGGAGCTCCCCGTGGTGGTCATCCAAGCCGATTCTCTGGCCTATCTCCTCCGAGAGGTACTTTTTATGGACCGCTTAAATGGGGGCCCACAATTTGTGGGAAGTGGGATCTGGCAGAAAAACAGCAGGTTTCAGGGTATTTTTCTTATTTACAGGACTACTAGTGATGTTTTTGGTGGGTTTGGTTCTGAATGTGTTGTTTGATTTCAATATTCTCAGATAAGTATTAATTCATTCATTTATTATCTGAACCGCTTAATCCCAATCTGGGTCGTGGGGACTGGAGCCTATCCTGGGAAAACGGGTGTGAGGTGTGGACAAACACACTGCAGGGCACACAAACACACATACACACACATTGACGCCTGTGAGGCAATTTAGAGTTACTACTCAACCTAAACTGTGTGCTCTTGGACTGCCATCTGAAGAAGTAATTGTGAAATGTAAATAGAGATGTAAATTTTTTTATTGGTGGTTAAGATACAGAAAGGTGCACCACTCTTCGGGGAAGACGTTTAGCGATCGCTAAATAAACACAATGATAACAATTATTATTTATGTTTTATTTTGTCATTTACTTTATTTATATACCACCTTTCAGACGTCTGACTACAGCTCAAAGTGCTTTATAGAGGGTGTAAGTAAACAATAAAAGAGAACAATAAGAGGAGGCAGTTAAATTTGGGACAGATGGTAGTGTAACGGTTAGGGCGTTCTCCCCGTGATTGGAAGATCACCGGCTCAAATCCAGGACTGGTAAACGTACCGCAGAGGTACTCATGAGCAAGGTACCATCCCAGGTTGCGGCCCATGTCAGCGGCCCGCCGTTCCTTCACGGATGGGTCAGTGTGGTGCACTGTGTGCTGTGTTGTGGTGTGTTCACGATGACAATCACTCACTTTTTAATGCAGACTTATTCAAAAACATGGTTCCATATGTCACAGTAAATCACTGTGTCTACAGTCACGATACTTCAGATAAAAGTTTGAATTCCAGAACTGCTAAAGGTATCACTGAGCTGCATCTCGAGCAAGGTACCGTCCCCAAGCACTGCTCCCCGTGCGCTGTGCGTGTCAGCTGCCCACTGCTCCTTCACGGACGGGTCAAATGCAGAGGTCACATTTGGTTGTGGTGCACTGTGCGCTGTGCTGTGGTGTGTTTACAATGACAAATAATCACTTATCTGGAAATGCACAAGCTTAACAACTTAAGTGCTCCTTGCTTTTAAAGGCAATGGGAAATGCCACTCTTATTGGTTTATTGCAACCGAAGACACCCCCTTGTATTATTGAAGAGAATAAATACAACCCTTTTAGACCATGCACCTTGTATCACAGCTACTTTTGTGCCCTTAAACTAGCAAAAGAGAATTTGGACACAGCACCCTAAATGCGTTTGCACCATGCACTTAGATCTGTAAAGTAGGACTCTAAAATGTTTGTAATGTGTGTGTAAGAACATAAAACCCAGAAAGCATGAAGAGTTATGGTGTGTGCATCTCTCTCTCTCTCTGTCTATCTGTCAGAGTTAAAACTTTCCAAAGTGAGAGCTTAAACCCTCGTCCAGGCCAGCGTGTGTGTGTGTGTGTGTGGTACTCAGGTGTTTTCGTTCTCCTTTCCGCTACCTGCCCCGACTCCTGATATTGTTATTTTGAGTGATGTACGGAGAGATGGACACAGACAGCTGAATCCCAGCCTCCTCTTAAAAAGCGTCCAAGCCGAGACAGCAGCTTTGTAGATTGGATGTGTGCACATGTAGCTACCTTAACACACCACCACCAAGATCTCGAAAAATATAACCACACACAAAAGAAAACAATGCTTGTCTAGCCACAAAAATGAAATCTTAACAAGCCAGAAAATCTTTTTTTTTTTTTTTTATAGATCTTGTTTTTTTATTTTATTTTAAGAATAACTGACTTGACTAGACTTGTATGTGTAAGATAAATAATCTAATTTTAAGAAACGTTGGCTACAATTATCTTATTAAGAAAAATGTACTGATTATAAGAACTTCTTAAAATGAAATAAGAAATTTAATTAAGAGAACGGACAGGTTCTCATGCTCCACTACGAGTTAAGAAATTCATGACAACTTTGCTTATTTTAAGAATATTAAAGCTAAAAACATGGAAAAAGGGAAAGATTTTTTTTCTTGTTTTAGGAGACCTTTACAAGATAAATTTTCTCACTATATTGGCAGATAATTTTGCTTGATTCTGGAACCTTTTTTCTTATTATCCTTTTCTTTTTCTTATTTTCAGATTTTTTGCAGTGTAGTCCAAACCTTAAACACACTAGATTAGCTGTTCTATGACCACCCTAAATCTCGTGAATTTAAATGAACACAACGCAGCACCACAACGATATGTGACCTCTGCATCTAACCCATCCGTGAAGGAACAGTGGGCAGCTTTTTGGCAGCGCCTAAGTACCTCAGTGGTACCTTTACCAGTCCGGGACTTGAACCAATGACCTTCCAATTATGGGAACAACTCCCTAACCATTACACTGGTCACGTTTTTTACTTTTCAAAAGAAAAGTTTCTTCTTGGAGAAAATGTATTCGCTTAAAGCGAGAATGAAAGTGTTGGTTTGTAGTTTGACTACAGTAAAGGTGATAATTAGATGGTACGTTGTTGGATCTCAGAATGTCTTGACAGCTTCTCAACATCCTTTTTTTAATATGTGTGTGTGTGTTGGTATGCCAGTGCGTCCATGCACATGTATCTATGTGCTAATTGGGATTAGCACACGGCTGAACTCTGCAGGATGTTATTCTAAGAAGAGCAGTAAAATAGCTGTTTGGGTTACGGTAGATAGCCGAGTCTGTCTGGGTCGAACGCAGAACTTGTGATAAATGTTTGCACACAGGTGAGCAGCGGGGCAGGCTAATTAAGAAGGCGTTCTGGGGGATTTAAAAATAAAAGAAGAGGTGACGGGAGTTCGCTGAAGTGTTCGTTTCTTTACTGCTTATTGCTGCCAATAATGTGCCAAAACCGTGATGATGTGACAGTGCATTGCAAAAGGACAATTATCACATTGTTAACATTTTGCTCCAGAGGCTCGGCTGATGCGCAGCGTGACGTAATTGGGTTTAACGAAAAAAAATTAGCCATTGTATTTGTTGCCTTTTACTTCACATTATTTGCATAAAAATGAAATAATTAAGTAAATAATTGAAATTTAAAATAAAAGTTTTAGTAAATAATATCTGCTTTACATTTTATGAAAAATTGTTATCACTGGATACCAGCAACCGCCGTGGTCTATTTAGTATTATTTTAAGTGAGTGATTATTTGTCGTTGTGAACACACCACAGCAGACAGTTCACCAAAACGAAATGTGACTTCTGCATTTGACCCATCCGTGAAGGAGCAGTGGGCATGGGATGGTACCTCGCTCATGAGCTTCTAAGTGGCACCTTAACTCTGGGTCTGGGGACTCGAACCAGCAACCTCCGATCACGGGGACAACTCCCTAACCAGTACACTACCAACTGCCTCTTTTTTCTTCTTATTCTTTGTCTTCTTCATTTTTCTTCATTGTTATTCTGTCATATTGTTCTTCGTTTTATTATTTTTTATTATTGTTCCACCCTTTTTTTCTTGACGTTATTCCTCCTACAGCTTTTGCGCTAGAAGCGCCATTCCAGTCTGTGTATGTTGCTGTCGTTCATGAGTTCTGCCTATTTTTGGTGCCTCTACTCCTTCCACAGTTTTTGCGCTAGAAACGCCGTTCCAACTCGAAAACGTGCAGGCTTTAGCGGTGTAGTGTGCTTTTATACATGTTTTTGCAACGTGCACTCGTTTGTGAGTTATGCTGCGAGCATTTCTGTTATTTGTTCATTCATGAGAAACCCCTTTGTGCTTCATAATTAAATGTTGCGGAGTGCATTATGAACTGTGCCGTTTGCATCGTAAAACAGGATGCGTTATATGATTGCGTCATTATGTGGTAACTCTAACACTAATCCTCTTGCTGCAAAAAATGCAGTCATATTTGTATTTTCTTCTTTTTCCTCATCCTCCTACTTTGCTTCTTTAACTCGTTCCACAGTAGAGACACTGTTCACGGCTTAAACATTTTCAGCTTATTGAAGTTATTGACCCAAGTTATTGGTGGCGGAACGGTAGGGTGTTCACCCCGTGATCAGAAGGTCGCAGGTTTGAATCCAGGTTCGGTAAAGTTACCACTGAGGTACTCATGAGCAAGGTACCGTCCCCAAGCACTGCTCCCCGAGCGCTTGTTAGCTGCCCACTGCTCCTTCATGGATGGCTCAAATGCAGAGGTCAAATTTGGTTGTGGTGCACTGTGTGCTGTGCTGTGGTGTGTTCACAATGACAAATAATCACTCACTCACTTCTTGCCTGCATTCTGTAAAAAAAAATATTAAAGGTCCCATATTATACATTTTCTCAACAAGTTAAAATAGGTCTTTGAGCTCCACAAACATGCCTCTGAGGTACAGTACTGTGCAAAAGTTTTAGGCAGGTGTGAAAAAATGCTGTAAACAAAGAATGCTTTCAGAAATGGAAGTGTTAATCATTTACTTTCATCAATCAACAAAATGCAGTGAATGAACAAAAGAGAAATCTAAATCAAATCAATATTTGGTGTGACCACCCTTTACCTTCAAAACAGCATCAATTCTTCTAGGTACACTTGCACACAGTTTTTGAAGGAACTCGGCTGGTAGGTTGTTCCAAACATCTTGGAGAACTAACCACAGATCTATAATCCTATAATCCTACAAAATAATATAATGACTATAATCCTACAAAATCCCTGACTTTGTGCAAGTGTACCTAGAAGAATTGATGCTGGTTTGAAGGTAAAAGGTAGTAACACCAAATATTGATTTGATTTAGATTTTTATTTCCTTCGCTCACTTTGCATTTTGTAAATTGATAAAAATAAACAATCATTATTTATATTTCTGAAAGCATTCTTTGTTTACAGCATTTTTTCACATCTGCCTAAAACTTTTGCACAGTACTGTAGTAAATACCTGTCGGATTAGCCATTTTCACTGCTTCTTACAAGCGAAATGAGCAAGAAAATCTGACTTTTTATTTCCAGCACGTGTGTGAACAAGGTGGCTGGTACTCAGATCTGCCACTGCATTGGAATAAACGTCGTGTCAGGCCTGCTGGAACGCTGCAGTTAAATTCTCTCTTTTGATTTGATCTGTTAGGGCATACAGCATCGGCTCCATGTCAACACGGGTTTGGAGGGCAGCTGGTGTGGTTTGATCCCTGTGGGCAGCGCCAGCCTCACCTCCACCACCGGCCTCAAGTGGAATCTGGGTACGTTCAGCCATCTGGATGCTTTACACACACACACACACACACACACACACACACAGACATACGTCTCACTATACTTTTGGGGGCAACCTAATGGCAGCCAGTAAATCTAACCCTAACTATAACTATAATCTCTTTTA
>JAVGVS010001588.1:0-18190 GCA_032718565.1 Distichodus sexfasciatus
ATTTGGCCACAATGGGACGCGGCCTCAGGGCTCCAGGCCTCTTGGCTCCCAGCTGATGGACTCTTTCGAAGCGTATGTTTTCCACAGTGTCCTTCGGAAGCTTCAGGTGCGTCTTGATGAAGTTTTTGACCGTAGCTTCTGCGTCCTCTTCGGCAGATTGCGAGATGCCTGAAAACACCAGGTTATCTCTCATACTTCGGGCCTGGAGATCGATGACAGTCTCTTTTATTTTTTAATTTTCTTTATTTAGCTGAGTCACATTCTCCGTTAGAGACTTGACCGCGTCTCGTAGTGCTGCGTTTTCAGCAGCGAGTGTTTCCACCTGATGCTGGCTGAATTCCAACGATTCCCTTAAGGATTTGAATTCACGGTGCAGGATCTCGACCAGGGACAACCTCGCGTCGAAGCTGGACAACCGCTTGTCGATTAAATCCAAGATGTTGGTAAAGCTTTTACCCGCCGGCGACATTGTTTTGGGGGAATCTGCCGGGCGACGTCTTTTGGAAGACGGCGTCTCGCTTTTGGCTGGGGAACATGCAATTTGGTTCTTCTTCATAACTATAATGTCGAAGCACCAGTCAATGTATTCCTGGACAGTTTCCAAATTCTCCTCGCTGTCCTCGCTGTTCATTCAGTTTTTCCGGCGTCTGACGTCACCTACAGCGTCATCAGTGTCCTCACAGCCTTGCACAGCTGTTGTTCGTATGGATTTCTGCTGGGCGCTCTGGTGACCTTCCTCAAGCTTTTGTTGCGGTCACCTAAACTAAGAGTGGCAGAGAAAACACCTAATCTAATTAGATTTTTGTAACGAGTAATGACTGTCCGCGCTGAAAATGTATCGAGTAAAAGTATGCAATTAAATTAAGAAATGTAGTGAAGTAAAAGTGAAAGTTGACAAAATAAAAAAACATTTAAAGTACAGATACTCCCAAAATATAATTGAGTACAATAGTGAAGTATTATTACTTCGTTACTACACAACACTGCAAAAGACAGCAAACAGAAGTGTTAGTTGTCTGATTTTCAAGCTGGCGGTAGGTCAGTGTGGTATGAGCTACTTGGGAACTTGGGAATTAGGAGCTAACAGTACCAGAAGCAGTGTGTGTACCTACTCTTGTGATGCAACAACAGAAGAGAGAGTAAAGCGTACGTGTAAAGTGTTTGTAATTAATGTCTGTTGTAAAAACACTATACAAATAAATTGGACTGAAATGAAATAGAGCGTATAAAGAAAGGGGCAGTTCTAGGAATGGTTGGCCTACTTTCTGCATCTACTGTATGCTTGCTGTTGGTTCACTCAAAATATGAGCCATGTTGTGTTATGAACCTATTATCATACCACTAGACCAACACCACCATAGCCATAGCCAATTTGTCTCCACTACATCCTGCATCAATGTTTTGCTCAACCAGGATGATGCAATGACGATGTCATTGCCAGTCCGCACATTAGTTATGTGGTAAAATAGTCAGAAGGACTTTGCTAGCTCAAAGTAAGGGATGTTTAGGTGGAGTACATCTAACAATAACTTGAATCTGTAACATCTCCGCTGGTGTGAGCTGGTCATAGATTTAAATCAGACTGTCTCACATCAGTAGCTAATAAAGAGCAATACAAATGTAAAGAGAGATTAAATGGTGAAAAGGTTCTCACGAGCGATGAAGTTCTTCAGTGGAGTAAACCGAGCAGCCCGTCATAGCAGTACTAACAACAGCAGAGTCAAGCTGAAGGATGCCATGTTTGTTCTGATTACAATATTAGCTGAGATAACATGACCTTGTTTGTTTTCAGCTCTACAGTTCTGTCTGACCAAGTTGAGTGGAGTATTGCATGCTGTTTCCTAACATATCTGAGTCAATCGGATGATAACAAACCCAAAGTTTTATAAACTGTAGATTTGGAAAGAGTAGAAAAGACTATAGGTTTGAACCTGCTGCTAAAATGACAGCAGCAACGTCCAGAGCTTTGGCTGCCCCTTAAACATTCAGAGCACATAAAAACACACACATCTGACATCAAACACACTCCCTAGACGCTAAATGTCACAATCTTCTTTCACCTTTCTAGTGATATCTGCTGTTCTTTGTGAAGGTCCTGGGTCAAGAATATACATTTATGGCATATAGCAGATGCTCTTATCCAGAGCAACTTTCAATTCCTGATTAGAGGGACAGTGTCCTTTGAGGAAATTGGGGTCCTTATGAAGTGGTAACATGCCCAGCATTATCAATGACCTTGCACTCTCACTCTACAGTAAACAGTTCAGACTTCACACCAGCCTCCATCATCCACAGATGAATCAGGAGCAGACAGGCTGACTGCAGGTCATAATCTGCATCAGTCGCCTGTGTGCTGCAGTGTATAATGTTTGACCCGCAGTGTCAGAGGAAAATGAGTGGTGGGTGATGGTTCAGTGAAGAGACTGGAGCCTCAGAGATGAAATCCGGCAAAACAGGACCTTGGCTAGAAGGCGGTGGAGAGGATGGAGAAGGGGAGAAGAAAGGAGGATGGGATCCCCTTATGAACACAATTTCTGTCTGTCCTGCTCTCTGAGGAAGATTTTTTGTGTCTCTGTGCTTGGAGACAGATAAAGTCTATTGTAAAAGTGATACAAATAAAACAGACAGTTGGGCTACAAAATGAAAACTGCTCAATTTAAATGAAACATATTTCTAATTTAACAAAATTAACTGTTCTGTCAATGAAATAAAGAAACAGTCTGCATAAAAGGAGCAATAACTAATATATCCAAAGCGTGATGCCACAAAACTAAAGGCAACAAAACAAAACTGAAACCAAAATGGACAAAGATAAACTCCAGACAGTAGACAAAACACCAGACATCATAGACCGACATCACATTACTAGAACACAGCCTTACTATACAACTACGTTACTAGTGAATTTTCCTGAAACTGCCCAGACTGTTATAGGTCACTGGAGATGTGTTTTGAAGAGATGTGATGAGGGCTGACCATGACAGTCCACACAACATCGCACCACTACTGTACGACCCAAAGCATCTCTGACCGAGGCACAGGTATAGTGGGCATGAGACAGATGTGGGTGTGTGTAAAGCAGCACAAGTTTATCGCTCATGTGAACATATTTCTCTAGGTAAAAAAAGAAGCAGAGGACTCAGGCCAAAAACTGAACTCTCTCTCTCTCTCTCTCTCTCTCTCACACACACACAGACACACAGCATCATACATTCTCTTAGCCGGTAAGAAATTATGGCATTTTGGAAGGCAATAATGATAGTCTCAAGTATAATTCCGAAATAGAAAAAAAACTTTCCCGACAACATGAAGTCGATGCTCCCCGGGCAGACAACTCCACTGGGAACTGGAAACCAGGGTGCGCCAGGCACAGGCCTTGGAGCCCCCTCTGGCAGATCTGCCACCGGGACGTCTCTATATGCCAACTCCCCTTCGACCTGATGTCCTGGACTGGGCACATTCATCTGCTATCTCCGGCCATCCATCCAGGAGTCCAACGGACTTTCCAGTTCATCTGCCGTGCCTTCTGGTGGCCTTCCATGGCCAGGGAGGTCAGAGAATTTATCCAGGCATGCCCAGTGTGTGCCCGGGCTAAGGACTCTAATCAACCAACTCTGGGGGAACTGCAACCGCTTCTAGTTCCCTGATGGCCCTGGTCACACATTGCCTTAGACTTCGTCATGGGCCTGCCAGACTCAGACGGAAAGAACGCCATCCTCACCATCATAGACCGATTCTCCAAGGCTGTGCACCTGGTGGCCCTGGCCGGACTTCCTTCAGCTAAGACCACAGTGGAGCTGATACTAGAGCACATAGTCCGTCTGCATGGGTTGCCCAAGGACATCGTCTCGGATAGAGGGCCTCAGTTCACCACTAGATTCTGGAAGGCCTTCTGCCGTCTGATCGATGCCACCTGCAGTCTCTCTTCTAGTTATCATCCTCAGACCAACGGTCAGACAGAGCAGACCAACCAACAGCTGGAGCACTACCTGAGATGCTTCATCGCGAATTGCCAGCGCTCCTGGGCTTGCTACCTCATTTGGACCGAACTATCCCATAATCTTCACACCTTGTCCGCCACCAACCTTAGCCCATTTGAGGTGTGCTATGGTTACCAGCCTCTGATGTTCAGGTTGAGGTACCATCGGCCCAACAGTTGGCCCGCAGATGCCGACGGATTTGGATGCAAGCTGTTGCTGCTATCCATGGCGCCAACACCTGCTACACCACTCAACATTGCCGTCGGCATCCTCCGGGATGCTTGTACCACGTAGGTGACAAGGTATGGCTTTCTACCAGGAACCTCTGCCTCCACACAGACTCTAGAAAGCTCACCTCCTGCTGCATTGGTCCCTCCCGCATCACTCACCGGATCAATCCTGTCACCTACCGGCTCCAACTGCCTGCGGTGCTCCGGATCCATCCTGTGTTCATGTTAGATCCGGACTTGATAAGGTCAGTCTGGTGCCGGCCCTGGAGGGGGTGTACTGTCATGCACACTGTGTAATGCGACCGGCACTAGGGCCTCGGGGTGGTTGGTCATTGTTCAGGGAGTATAAAAGGAGTCGATATCTTGTGGCAAATCGCTCAGTCGCTGAGTCAACCTGGCCCAACTCTGATTCATTTCAGCATCGACTGTGAGTACTCCAGTTATCTCCTTGATTGAGTGTATGTCTTATAGAACGTGGCTTCTTGTGAGAAATCTCGCTCTTAGTGTAGAGAGATCTTATATCAACTAGCATGGCCATCCTACCTACTTGCGCTTCAATCCGTGTTTGGGTTAACCACCACGCTACAGGGGCTAACGGCTAGCGGCTAACTGTTAGCATTTCTGCCAAATCCTAACCAGATCACTGACATTAGTATCTTTAGTATCTTAGTATCTTTACTTCACACAACGCCACTGCGCATTTATATTCCTTAACAGCCGTCTCGACAGTAAATTTAACAGGGGCATTATGTCTTCAGTAAAAATGAGCCTTCACTGCTCCATATATACAGACTGTCTGCTTGCTACTGGCTCCAAAGCGCTTAAATAAAGTTTGATGAAGTTTGCAATGAAGCTCATAACCTGTCAATGTTTTAACCGAATTACCACAGAAATGACAACTAAACATTTCTTTAAACTTGGGTAAGGTTAGTTAACAAATGTTTAATGCACTGATGTTGGTTCTCCAGGTAGCTTGCTGAACTCATACGATAGCTAAAGTTAAACTTGTGAGAACAACACAAAGATGCAGTAACACAGTATTAAATTCAACTTGAGATAACCGTAAGGTATTTACATAAACTGACATAGCAAACTTACAGACATATTAACGTAATATTATTTTAGAAAAAGAAATATTCCACAGAGTCACAGTAATCCACAGGAGCGCGCAGTGCTGGATTCGCAGAAATGGCGCCCACTGCTGGATGAAATGAAGTGAAATCCACAGGAACGCAGGCATGAATGCCCTGAAATGGCGCCAGCTTGGATGTGAAAATGGGTTCAAACGTTTATTTGATTTCAGCCTTAAAGAAGTATCTTCTCTGTTTATTTTGGTGGTTGGCAAACCGCAAATCTTTAGCAAATTACTCTAATATTTTTTTGTCATTTTTTTGTAATAATTTTTCAAATTCTGAGCAGTTGGTGGAGCCACTGACCAGGTGCATGTGGAAAGTAATTCTTAATGTCACACACAGAAGTGTTTCACAGGATATATTGTACACTGAGGCATAAAATATAAACTCATTTTATGAGTACGGGCTAAGAGTGCCAAAATTAAATATATAAATATGTCAATAATTAAATAATTAAATGTGTCATTAATTGTTTTAAATGGGAAATATAACAATAAATAATTACTTAAATGTGTCATTAAATATTTAAAATGGTAAATAAAAACGGCATTAATTAAATGTGGCTTTAATTATTTAAAATGGGAAATACAAATCTAATTAATTAAATGTGGCTTTAATTATTTAAAATGGGAAATAAAAACATAATTACTTAAATGTGTCATTAATTATTTAAAATAGGAAATAAAAACGTAATTACTTAAATGTGTCATTAATTATTTAAAATGGGAAATAAAAACATTGTTAATTAATTAAATGTGCAATATATAATTATTTCACTATGCATTTCATTTTGGCAACGTTCCGCACATCATGAATTAATTTTATCTGTCAGTGGGCGGAACAAACGCTGATCTACTCAAGACAGCCAATCATCTTGAGTAACAAACGCTGATCTACTCAAGACCAGTGTTGCCACAGTTACTTTGAAATAGGGTATCGAATTACTGACTACTGATTACTCCTTTTAAAAGTAACTTAGTTACTTTACTGATTACTTTATTTTAAAAGTAACTAAGTTAGATTACAAGTTACTTTATTAGTTACTTTCAGCAGGTGCCAATAACACCCCCCCCAACATAAAAACGACAACCGGTTTTGCCAATGCTTACTTTATTGTTGGTGCATTTTAACAGTAACGTCAACAATGTATCTCCTGACATTTTAAGTTGAACTTAAAAACTATTTCCTGACAGAAATACACGTTTGTATAAAAATAAATAAAGACAGTCTTTCTTGACTTCATTTAACATAAATACTTTTTAGAAAAATAAGTCTTTCTTGACTTCATATAACATAAATACTTTTTAGAGAAACAAGTCTCTTTTTTTAATTTCTTGACTTCATTGAACATAAATACTTTTTAGAAAAATAAGTCTTTCTTGACTTCATTTAACATAAATACTTTAGAAAAAAATAAGAGTCTTTCTTGACTTCACTTAACATAAATACTTTTTAGAAAAACAAGTCTCTTTTTTTCTTTCTTGACTTCACTTAACATAAATACTTTTTAGAAAAACAAGTCTCTTTTTTTCTTTCTTGACTTCATTTAACATGGATACTTTTTAGAAAAAACAAGTCTTTCTTGACTTCATTTAACATAAATACTTTTTAGAAAAAATAAGTCTTTCTTGACTTAACATAAATACTTTTTATACCATCCACATATAACATCTTATATTGTCATCGCATGTTATGAGGGAAACAGTGGAGTGGGGCGAGTAAACCAATGGTTGTACCTCAGTAACAGAAGCTTCTCAAACCTCTTGTCAGAAAGTCGATTTCTTCTAGGCGTGAGCACCAAACCTCCCAGACTGAAAAGTCGCTCCACAGGAGCACTTGATGGGGTTGGAGTGTCATACTTTAAAAAAATGTTCTTTATGTTTGAAAATTTGTGCAGAATCTGAAGATCATAGCCTGACCTCAGGTAGTCCATGACTTCCTTTTCTGCAGAGTAGGTGTCCTCCTCTGGCTGTGCTTCAAAAGTGAAAAAGTCCATCTCATCTTGACTGGCTGATGTTGTGGCGCTGGGCACACTGGCAGGGCTTTTTGCAACAGGAGCAGTGGTGCTACACTCTGCTGTCAGAAGCTCTTTTACTCTCTCCCTCCTTGCTGAATCTCTCAGCCATCTGAGTTTGAATTTTGGACAACTGGCAGCCGCGAGAAGGGCATCTTTGTCATCCAGCACACTGGCAAAACGAGTCTGGATAGCCTGAAAAATAATTGATATGTTTATGCCTTTATTATGTCACTGAATTACTTGCAAACCATGCCTAATGTGGAATCAATATTGTGGATTTAATTTTGTTTTAGGTTACTTACAAACATTTGAATGGTTTTAAAATTCTTTTGCAATGATAATAAATATTCTGTTCCATGTTCATAAAATGTATGAAGCAAAAAATTTAACTAGCTTGAAGATGGAGCATACCTGCACAATAGCATCTGGAAGGCCTGCAGTCATCCTGGAGAGGGGATCTTTCACAGCCAGGGTCTTCTGCATCAGAACTTCTAGTGTAGGTAGTAAAGTTCCATAAGGACAGTCACCTTGTAAAATGTCCAATACTGCAGTCAGAGGCTTCATGGCCGTGCAGTACTCCTGCAGGAACTGGTACTCTTTGTCTTTGAAGCACTTAAGTCCTAGCTTGGAGCACAGAGTATTCAGCTCACTCATGGGGATTTCATGGGGATTCTCTTTACAGCATCAAAAAAGGAATTCCATCTTGTGGATGTTGGTACCAGGAGCTTTCTTTTGCTGACTTCTTCCACTGTTTCTGATGTAAGTGTAGATCTACTCGATTTGGTCCAAAGAGCTGTGCATTTTGCTGTGTTGCTCCTATACACAGCCTTGCTCTCTGCATTGTTAGTTAAATATTTATCTACATCACTTGTGCAAATTAAGTTTATGGTGTGCGAAGCACACCTGTGGTGCGGGGGAAGAGACAACTGACCATCATTCTCAGCCGAAAGGATTTCTGACAGATCTAAAAAAGTGACATCATCGTCTGTGGGGGTGGACTCTTGCTCCCCTGTCTCATCATCGGACTCTGTGACAGGCTGATAAACTTGAAACGCCTTGACAAAGTTTGATCCATTATCAGTCACTGTTGCAACTACTTTGCTAAGTAGTCCATAAGAAGAGTGAATGTTTTCGATTTCTGCACCAATGACATCATACGTGTGTCGACCGCGAATTCTCCTACATGCTAATGCAGCCTTGTGGCGCTCTAATGTGGATCTACTGATCCAGTGAAGCGTTACACCCATATAGCTTCTGTTGTTAGCGGTCTAAATATCCGCGGTAGTTGAAACAAAGTCAATCTCATTCAGTGCAGCCTTCAGATTTCTCTCCATCTCTGCATACTCCTTCTCCAGGTAAGAAGAAAAAGATGTTCGGTGAGGCAGCTCGACGTTAACAGTAGTAGGGATCTTTTTTATTATGGCACGAAATGAGGGCGAGTCAACAGTGTTTAAGGGCAGCATTTCCTCTACAACATACTGCCTGACCAACTTCTTTAACTCTCCACCACTTACTGGTTTTGTACTGAAGTCCAGTTTTTGTTGTTTGGGTGGTGGAAGCCCTTCTGCAGCGGTCACAGCTCTCTGCTTCGCACCACCAGGTGGGACTCTCTCTGAAAGTTTCACTGTGGCGTGCTGCGACTCCAAATGTTTCTTCAAGTTTGACGTAGTGTTTTTAAAGCTAGATAAAACTTTGTCGCCAGAACAGAGTGTACAACGAACCTTAATATTATCATCTTTGGCTGATACAAACTCAAAATAGTGACCATATTTCCAGCTAGAAAACGCATATCTCTCTCCTCCCTCCATTGTTGTTCGTGTGTTGCTAGCCGCGGCGCTTGGTAGGTGAGTTGTCCTGAAAATATGACCTGTCGTATACGTGACGTCACTCCCCGAGACGCAAGAAGAAACCAAATAGGTTTTGCTTAAAAAAAAATTCAAGAAATAGTAACGCACAGTGGCTTGGACAAGTAACTTCATCAAAGTCAGAGGGCGGGACAAACGCTTTTCTACTCAAGACGATTGGCTGTCTTGAGTAGATCAGCGTTTGTTACTCAAGATGAT
Source organism: Distichodus sexfasciatus (assembly GCA_032718565.1). Lineage (NCBI taxonomy): Eukaryota > Metazoa > Chordata > Actinopteri > Characiformes > Distichodontidae > Distichodus > Distichodus sexfasciatus. The sequence goes on from JAVGVS010001588.1 coordinate 9,424, forward strand.
TGGCTGTCTTGAGTAGATAACATGTTGATATTCTTGTAGAAGAATGCTACTCGATTAGTAGCAGAGGCAGCTAGTTACTTATCTTATATACTATAGGTGTACAAGATGGAGCAACTGGCTGCAATGACGGAGTTCTTCGCAGAGCTTCTATTAAATTCGCCGCTTCTCTCAACAGCTCCGGGCGCGTTTTCGAGTTTTTGTCATGTGTGTCTCGCTCAACTTTTCCTCTTCTTGATTATCATACGTAGTACAGCCATCTATTGTCTCGAAGTATGTTGACGGGCCATGTATTGATCCATTATTCTGGGATCTGTTTGTCTTGACTAGCTGTACCGGGTAAACAATCAGATGTTACGCTCGGTTGACGACCCGCAAGTGACAGATACAATTAATTCATGTTTCGCTGCGTCTTTGCTGCACATCATGAATTTATTTTATCTGTCAGTATGGCCCATCAAAGTCAGAGGGCGGGACAAACACTTTTCTACTCAAGACGATTGGCTGTCTTGAGTAGATCAGCGTTTGTTACTCAAGATGATTGGCTGTCTTGAGTAGATCAGCGTTTGTTTCCGCCCACTGACAGATAAAAGTAATTCATGATGTGCGGAACGTTGCCAAAATGAAATACATAGTGAAATAATTATATATTGCACATTTAATTAATTAACAATGTTTTTATTTCCAATTGTAAATAATTCATGACACATTTAAGTAATTATGTTTTTATTTCCCATTTTAAATAATTAATGACACATTTAAGTAATTATGTTCTTATTTCCTATTTTAAATAATTAATGACACATTTAAGTAATTATGTTTTTATTTCCTATTTTAAATAATTCATGACACATTTAAGTAATTATGTTTTTATTTCCCATTTTAAATAATTAAAACCACATTTAATTAATTATATTTGTATTTCCCATTTTAAATAATTAAAGCCACATTTAATTAATGCCGTTTTTATTTACCATTTTAAATATTTAATGACACATTTAAGTAATTATTTATCGTTATATTTCCCATTTTAAACAATTAATGACACATTTAATTATTTAATTATTGACATATTTATATATTTAATTTTGGCACTCTTAGCCCTCCATACCTAATGGGAGACACACCTCTGTGAGAATGCTGTGAGACCTCGCGAGATCTGTGCGTTATCCAACATGGCGGCATTCCTTTAAACAAACAAACTAACTAACTAACTAACTAACTAACCAACTTCGATAGCCAGCTTTAACTAGCCAAAAATAGAATTTAAAGTACAGTATCTTTACACCCTGGACGAAGAAACCATAGAAGATCTCCAGGATTACGTGGACGAGTGTTATGAACGTATCGTTATGAAGAAGAGCCAAGTGACTCCGTCCTCAAAGAGAACCCGCTCGGACTGTTCTGCTAACAGCCCTCTGTCATCGGATAAAGATTATGGGGATATCCTAGAATCTATTAACAATAAACTTACCAGTTTCGACGCTCAGCTTGCCCTGGTCGAAGTCCTCCACAGAGAGTTTCAAGCACTGCACGAATCTCTAGAGTACAGTCAGCAACAGGAAGAATCGTTTGCATCCGAAAACAAGATTCTCCAAGAGTCGGTACAATCACTCAAGGAAGGAATGGCGAAACTCTCCGAGGAGAATAAGCAAATGAAAGAATCCATTCTTGACGGACAAGCGAGGAGTATGCGGGACAATCTCGTTTTCGCCGGAATCCCAGAGCGTGCAGAAGAAGACGCCGAAACCACAGTCAAAGACTTCATCCAACACCACCTCAAACTTCCTCCAGACACTATTAAAAACATCACCTTTCATCGTGTCCACCGCATAGGAGGTTTGAGGAGGGAAGCTCGTCGTCCAAGACCGATCGTGGCTAAGTTTGGACACTACAAACAAAAGGAGATGGTAAGAAGTCAAGGCAGGGAACTCAGAGGAACGGACTTCAGCGTAAACGATCAATTCCCAAAAGAAATTCTGGATCGTCGCAAAATCCTGTTTCCTCTCAGGAAAAAAATCATAGGGGAGGGAGCCCGCGCGGTCATTTCAGTAGATAAACTTTATGTTAATGGACAACTATTCCACCGCGAGGAAACCACCCCCTGGCTTTAATGAGGCACCTCCGACTAAGGTAAAACAAACTTTAATTATCAAGTCCCAAATCAAATAGAAGGTATGGGCATTTAATAGAGACTTTTAGTGCACAGCCCACATATAGACGGCTTTGCCTAAGGACTGCAAATGCCGGAACATTTTCTATTAATTAAATCTATTTGTTTAATGTTTCACAATAGCCGCTACAGTGGTTGTTGCTGTTGTTGTGCCGTTGTTGGTGTTGCCGTTGTTGTTCTGATTGTATCATATCAGTATTGACGTTTATAAGTGATCTATCGGGAAGTAGTCTAACATGCAATATATGCCCGCACACATTCGCGCACACACACACCCACTCAAAACACACTCACATATCCTTACCTTCACCAAAACATGGGCTTTCACACATCAATATACATATGCGCCAACTCAAACATGCACACACCCTGTCATTATAACCTCATACACATAGACACTCGCACACACATGCATCTTTCCAATATAACATTGGACTGCACTCGAGTGGGCTTAAGTCAGTTTAGCATGAACTCATTACGCTTTGTCACTTGGAATGTGCGTGGAATTGGTTCATATGCAAAAAGACATAAAATCTTGGAATATTTAAGAACGTTACAGGCAGACATTATCCAAAACAGGACAGAACGCATTAAAGTCACCACAATTTCCTTATGTGTACTTGGCTAATTATAACTCAAAACAAAGAGGTGTAGCAATTTTATTTAGCAAACGAATAAACTTTACTTGCAAGGACATCATCACAGACCCAGAAGGAAGATTTATAATTATCAAAATTTTAATATATAACAAAGAGATATGTATTGTGAATATATATGGTCCAAATAGTGACGAACCATCCTTCTTCCAACACTTTTTTACAGCATTATCAGTACACTCAGACACAAAACTTGTAGTAGGGGGAGATTTTAACATAGTACTAGATCCAGAATTAGATCGACTTAGTAAAGCAGCTAGTAATCATTTTTGCCAGTCATCAGAAATAATAAAACAATACATGATAGACTTTGGCATGTGCAATGCTTGGTGGTCTTATCATCCTAATATCAAAGAATATACTTATGTTTTACCAGTTCACCACTCTCATTCACATATAGGGTCAGTTTCCCAGTCAAGGATTAAGCCTAGTCCTAGTCTAACTTTGAGTTTGAATGGCAAATCTCCATTGGTGCTACAACTTAGTCCAAAACTAGGCTTAATCCATGAGCAAGAAACCAGCCCATGGAGTTTTTCCCTTACCAACAACTCAATTATAAAGGACATATATGATACTCAAATTCACCCCATCACGATCAGTGACCATGCTCCTGTCACTATGACCGTTACTGTTAAAACAGGAGTACCATCATTTAGATGGTGGAGATTAAATACATCATTGCTCACAGATCCAGAATTTATAGAATTCCTTAAAAAAGAATGGACAACATTTATCGAGATAAACAATCTGCCCGGCACCTCTCACATAAAAAAAAGAAGGAACAAAAACTTGAGACTGAATTATAAAATAAAATTAAAACTTTAGAAGCAGCGCTTGTTGCCTCAAAGGAGCAACACTTACTGTATTGAATGAGCTGAGGAACACGAAAATAAAACTGAATGAATTAAGAGATGTAATAACACAATTTCAAATACAGAGGATAATACAGTTGGATAATTTTGAAGGTAATAACAAATCAAGTAAATTTTTATTAAACCAACTTAAACAGTGTGAGAGCAGCCCATCGCCGTCTCATTTGCTGAGAGTTCTTGAGTTGTCTTTGTACGTGACACCAAAAAAGAGTCTTGAGTCTTGAGTTGTCTTTCGTCGTCTTTTCTTTAGTACAATTCAAAGTTTTACAAGCAAGAGATGAAACCCTAAGACTACAAAGATACTTTACATGGCGTTACGTGACGGTCAAAAAACTGTAACGCTCCTGAGCTGTCAGCTCTATCACATTCAATGTGAAACTAAACTCTTTTACGTTCCTACATCATACATAACTTCAGATTATGACACGTAAGGCACATATTACTTCTATTGTTACATAATAGTACGTTTAACATGCATACGTATTGATAGAATTCTATTACGTAGCACTGTACATTGGAAGCTATGGAAGGTTCCAGAAACATTTCTCTACTTTCTACTGCAAACAACTACAAAACATTAAATCTAAATATTCACACATTCATGCACACAAAATGGCTCTAACATCCCGGCCCCTAATTGACTAGGCATTAGCATATCAATTACCAACTTTAATTCAGAGCCATTAACATTTTTATCTAGGTAAGTTCTTTTCCTGGTGTTGTGTCCAACAGGATGAGCTTGGTGATGGGTCTTCGTATGGTACTTGACTTTACTCGGACCTCAGCGCTGCGAACTACACCTCCTGAGTCTGGCATGACCTTGGTGATTCTTCCCAATGGCCAGGATCTTCTTGGGAGGGCCGGATCGAACACAACGGCGACATCTCCTACCTTGAAGTTTCTCGACAGCCCGCGCCATTTTTGCCGTTCTTGCAGAAGTGGTAGATACTCTCGGGTCCATCTTCTCCAGAATAAGTCTGTCATGTACGGGACTTGTTTCCAGCGTCGTGTGGTGTAGATATCGTCTTCTTTAAACAAGCCGGGCGGCAGGATAGGCTTTTTGTTCTGCTCAAGTATATGGTTTGGTGTCAGTGGCTCAAGGTCGTTGGGGTCATCTGAGCACATAGTTAGATGTACCATTGTCGGAGCGGATGGTCTGAACTGATGATCCCCTTCCACTTTGGAAGCGGCATAAAGCGTTAATACAAGAGTCTGTGTTGAGAGAATCGGCGACGTCTAGATTGATTGCTCTGGTTGTTAGGCACATGAAGAGCACTCCGTAACGTTTCACTTTGGCGCGTCCTATTTTCACCTCAAAGGGACCGAAGTAGTCCACGCCTGTGCTTGTGAAGGGAGGTTCGTTGGGACGTAGGTCTGCCATCTTCTGCTCTCCAACCTTTGCGTTCAATCTTCTGCAGAGGTTGCATCTTGAGATTACGGTTCTTGCTGCTGTGTTTGCTTTAAATATCCAATACCTCTGTCTTAATTTGGCTAACATGTAGTTTCTGCCACCGTGCCCTGTGATCTCGTGGATGTGGCGAAGAAGGAGTTGAGATATTGGGTGTTGTTTATGCAGAATAGCAGGATGTTTAGCTTCTTCAGGCATCGCCGATTTGTTCAGCCGTCCACCTACTCTCAGCACTCTGTTGTCTAGGTATGGATCTAGTTTGGAGATTGAACTGTTTCGTTTCACACAAGAGTTTCCTTGCTGCAGTGCTTTTATTTCTTCAGCGTAGGTTTGCTTCTGACTGTACTTGATCAGCTCAATTTCGGCCTTGGACAAGTCTTTAACGTTAAGATATTTCTTTGGTGCGTACTTTTTTAACTTAAACATTCGTTGTTCGACTGTGGATTCTTTGCTCTCTGGGCTAACTGTGTCAGGCTTTCCTGTAACCTCCCTTAGAAAACTGTTTCTCATTTTATTTAGGAGCCACAGCTCCTTTCTCAAGCGCAGGATCCAGGTGGTTGCTTTCTTTAGTCTGTGCCAACTGGAGTAATATGCTAAAAGTCGGTCGATTGGATCTTTATTGTCTATCTCTGAACTTGAATGCAGTATAGCAGCTGATATTTTCACTTCTTCGTCGTATTCCGTTAAGTCGTTTAGCTGTTCAGGTTGTTCTGGCCATTCATTCTCATTCGTTAAGAAACTAGGCCCTTGAAACCACCTCGTACTTGCCATGAAGCTATCTACGTTCGAGCCTCGCGACGCCAGGTCTGCTGCGTTCTGGGAGGTGTTGACGTACCTCCATTGGGCGAGGGTAGTAGCCTCTCTTATGAAGGAGACACAGTTTGCCACAAAGGTTTTAAAACGACGGGCGTCGTTCTCGTATTTTAGTACTGTAGTACTGTCCGTCCAGAAGATTGAATTTGTCAAAGGGAGTTGAAGTTCTTCCTTTAGTAGCCGATCTAATTTGACTGCAACCATCGCGGCTGTCAGCTCTAATCTAGGGATTGTGATTTGCTTAAGAGGGGCGACTCTAGATCTACCCATCAAAAACAGACATGTTTCTCTTCTTGCTCATTTGTTAACAAGAGATATGACACTACGCCATAACCATTCTGACTTGCATCTGAGAAATGATGAATTTGTGCAGACTTCGTGGGGCTGAATAAGATGGGCTTGAAACATCGATCCACATGGAGTTCTGCCAACTTCTCAAGTTCTGATAACCATTTCTGCCATGCTCGGCGTGGCTTGTCAGGAATCTCCTCGTCCCAGTCCCTTTTCTCTTTGTGAAGATCCCTTTTAATGAGCTTAGCGGGTAGGACAAGCAGTCCTAAGAATCCCAGGGGGTCATACACTGAACTAACAACTGAGAAAATGCCTCACAAGGTGTTGTGTTTGTTGGGTAATTGAATCTTGAACCTGAAACTATCAGAGTTTGTACACCATTGTATGCCTAGCGCTCGTTCTTTTGGTAGCATATCGTGTTGCGGGTGTAGGTCTTTAACCTCTTCTGCCTTTTCACTGTCAGCGATAGAACTCAGCACCTTCCTACTGTTGCTTACCCACTTAGTCAAGCGAAACCCACCCATGGCACACAATTCTGTTAGTTCTTTCATAAGACTAATGGCTTTGTCTTCCGTGGCAACCGATTTCAAGCAGTCGTCTACATAGAAGTTTTGAAGGACTGTCTGTGTGACCTCTGTTAATGTCTCTGCAGGTGCATCTAATGCTGTTCTTCTTAGCGCATACGAGGAGCAACTGGGAGATGACATAGCCCCGAATAGGTGCACACACATTCTGTTTTCTTCCACCTTCTCATTTAGTTCTCCATCTGGCCACCACAAGAAGCGCAGTATCTGTAGTCTGTATCCTCTTCTGGCACTCGCACTTGATAGAACATGGATTCTATATCTGCCATAAGAGCTATTGGCTCTTGTCTAAACCTCAGCAGTACCCCAAGAAGAGTGTTTGTGAGATCAGGTCCCTGTAGTAATTGTTTGTTTAATGACGTTCCTTGGTACACTGCTGCACAGTCGAACACAACCCTTAGCTTTTTCTTTTTTGCATGGCACACCCCGTGATGTGGGATAAACCATACTCTGCCATCGTTACGGCTCCATTGTTCTTCTGGAACTTTTACAGCATAACCTTTCTTTAGAATGTTGTCCATGAATTTTTTGTAATCTTGGTAGAAGTCAAAAAACTGTAACGCTCCTTAGCTGTCAGCTCTATCTCATTCAATGTGAAACTAAACTCTTTTATGTTCCTACATCATACATAACTTCAGATTACGACACGTAAGGCACATATTACTTCTATTGTTACATAGTAATACATTTAACATGCATACGTATTGATAGAATTCTATTACGTAGCACTGTACATTGGAAGTTATGGAAGGTTCCAGAAACATTTCTCTACTTTCTACTGCAAACAACTACAAAACATTAAATATTTTAGTTAAATACTCCAATGGGGAAACAACTCAAGTACCAGAAGAGATAAATAAGATATTTAGGGAATTCTACAGGAAGAAATTACACTCACCTGACATCAACCCATCTAACTGTGAAACAGAGACATTTTTGAACAATATTGATTTGCCAAAATTAAATGATGTACAAATCACAGCTTTGGAGCCACCTCTCTCAATAATAGAACTGTACAAAGCATTAGAACACATGCCTAATGGGAAGGCCCCAGGTCCGGGTGGCTTTCTGGCAGAATTTTAAAAAACATTTTGACCTATGCTAGCATCAGTATTCCATGAAATGGTTATGGAGATTAAAGAAACCTCCAGAATTTCTCCAAACATGAATTGTGCCGATATCAATCTGCTTCTTAAACCAGACAAAGATCCTGCACTTCCATCTAGTTATCAACCCATATCAGTCATAAATGCAGATCTTAAAATTATAAGCAAGGCACTAGCTAGTAGAATTGAAAAAGTAACTCCTAACATTATACACCCAGACAAAACTGGGTTCGTTAAAAGCCGTCAGTCCACTAACAACATGAGGAGGCTAATCAAACTAATAGATTACTGCAACATTGAAAATAAGGAAACCTTGATTGTCTCATTGGATGCAGAAAAAGCATCTGACAGGGTTAATTGGACATTTCTATTTGCTACATTACAGAAATTTGGATTCAGGGAGAACTTCTTATCTTGGATTAAAACACTATACAGCTCACCTACAGCCTGCGTTAAAACAAATGACCAAATTTCTCCAAGCTTTAATCTCAGAAGGGGCACTAGGCACTATCTCCTTCATTATTCGCTTTATTTATTGAACCATTAGCAGCTGCAATACGGGAAAATAATATTATTCAAGGTATCAAAACAGCAAATATGATTCATAAAATTAGCCTTTATGCAGACGATGTACTCCTTTTTCTTCAAAATACACAAAGCTCTCTTCCTGAAACCATAACACTCATAGATAAGTTCTCATCCATCTCAAACTACTCCATAAAAAGATAGAAGATGACCTCACACGGTGAAGCACTCTCCCCACATCACTTATGGGAAGAATAGCAACCATCAAAATGACGATCTTGCCAAAAATCAATTACCCACCCATCTGGAACAACCCAGACATCCTGCTAAACAAAAAAAAAA